>ML412762.1:0-16877 GCA_005239525.1 Nicotiana knightiana | reverse complement strand
TGGGTTGCCTCCCAACAAGCGCTTGATTTAACGTCGCGGCACGACGTGAATCACTTTCTGCCTCCACTTCGAACTTATGAATTGAGCCCCCAATTTGGCATCAAGTTTTCGGTTATGCTCCAAGGGTGGTGGAACAAATATAATTTGCCCAAGCAACCATTGTACTATTTTACACTTCTTGGCATTTAGATGAGGTATGTAGTCTTGTCTTCCTGGCAAGAAAAATTCCAGGATATAGGCATCTTGTTCCTCATTCCTTGACTCCTCAATTGGCTCGGATGACTCTATTTCCATATCATCATCCAAGTACAATGTGGAAAAATGCTTGGAGTGAGGACCAATGCGCTCAAACACATGAACTTCAGAACTTTCAACATCCTCAACATTGATCACACTAGAGTCGATTAAATTTGTATCCTCAACGTCCCTGGTTGACTCTAGTATTACTTCTTCAACATCGGCATCCTCAAATTCTAGTTGGTTAGAGTGTTGGGTTTCTACTTTGGACCCCTCCATTGGCACCTCAATTTCCATCTCTAATGTACACTGCTCCTGGCTACTATCCATAATATTGGCATATTGAGCATTAAAAGCTTCAACTAGTTGACTCGTTTGAGCCTCCAAGTTGCGAATAGTTTCATCTTGCCTTTGTACCCGCAGTTGTATCTCCTCCTGTTGTTCCAAAATGCACTTCATCATATCCTCGATCCTTTTCAGGTCATCATTACTGGGTTCTTTATTTCTATTAACTTCACAAGAAAAAGAAGAACCATCAAAGTAAGGGGTTGGGGGAAGATAAGAAATATAAGCACAACCATAAAAGTGACCATCTTGACCACCACACAAGGGACCTGGGGAGGGGTCAGTAAACTTCTACGCGAACACGACACTTGGCTCGTGAACACGGAGACTTGGGGGGATATTCCTTCGCGAACATGTAGGCCAATAGGGCCAAAGCTTCGGGATCGCGACAGGCTTCTCGCGAACGCGATGAAGACTTGTCCAGAGTTTTAAAAACAGACTTCAAGACGGGAATTGTTCAAAATTTCATATCTTCTTCACTAGAACTCAACCTTGGGCGATTTTTGAATTGGGAATTCAACACCAAATCATAGGTTTGTGTTCTTAAATTCATTTCCTCCAATTTCCATCAACACCCATTAGATTTCTAGTCCTAAATCTTGTTCTTTAAGGGTAGAAATTAGGGATTTTAGGAGAATTGGGGATATTGTAAATTTAGGAATTTAGACCTCGATTTTGGATTGGATTCCGAAACTAATTACATATTCGGGTTCGGGAGTGAATGAGTAAATGAATTTTGGTCTGATCCTCGAGTTTTGACCAAGCGGGTTCGGGGTCGATTTTTGACTTTTTGGGGGAAATGTTAGGAAACCTAAATTTATATATTGAAACTGATTTATTTATCAATAATTGATGTTAGTAAGTGAATTATGACTAGATACGAGTGGATTGGAGATGGAATCTAGAGGAAAACCGGTGGTTGAGCTGTGATTTGGCAATTGGAGCGAGATAAGTGTTGTGTCTAACCTTGGCTTGAGGGATTAGACATAGTTTCCTATTTGCTATGTGTTGATTATTGAGTACAATGTATAGGTGAAGTGATGAGTATCTATGCGTTGTTGTCGAGCCCTAGCTTGCAAGTGAGTCTTATTCTTGTGATCGTTGTATTCTTTATTCATATTATCCAAGCTTAGACTAGATATTCTTTATGTTGTTATTATTTTTCGTTGTTTGTGTGAGGAGGAGTGTAAAGAACGAAGAGTGATGTTGTGCCATTTCATATTTATTATCATTATCATGTGAGGAAGAGTGTAAAGCACGAAGGGTGATGCTGTGCCATTGCATATTTATTATCATTATCATGTGAGGAAGAGTGTAAAGCACGAAGGGTGATGCCGTGGCATTGCATATTTATCATGTGAGGTAGAATGTAAAGCACGAAGGGTGATGCCGTACCATTTCATATTCATTATCATTGTTCTGTCATTTATTATGGTGAGGATAAGAGTAGAAGCACGAAGGGTGATGTCGTGCACTTGTTTATGCGATGTTTTAATATTTCTATTAGTGCAAAGTATGTTGTTGCTGTGTTTCTTTATTGTTACCATCCTCATGATCTTGTACTCCCCCCCCCCCCCCCCCCCCCCCCCCCCAAACATGTTCTCCCATCTCAGTATTGTCCGTGTAGCTTCTATTATTTGTTATTATGCCCGTACATTGTTTATCTGCACGGGTTTATGAGCGCCTTGTCCTAGCCTCGTCACTACTTCGTCGAGGTTAGGCTCGACACTTATCAGTACATGGGGTCAGTTGTTCTGATACTGCACTTTGCACTGTTCTGTGCAGATTACGGTACTAGACCGAGTTGATCCCATGTGGAGTTGCTGACTTCTATCCCACAAGAGACCCAAAGTAGATTTGCCGTCGTTCCCAGACCCTGGAGTCCCCTTCTAGTTGCTTCAGTTTATTGTTTCTTTTATTCGAAAATAGTTGTATTTTTCTTCAGCCAGTATTTGTAGTAACTCTTAGAAATTCGTGAATTGTGACACCAGACTTTGGGTAGTTGTGTATAGATACTTGGATTATGATGAACTTCCGCACTTCTTTAATCTGTTATATTTTAAATTATTGTTATTTAGCGAATTGTTTAAATAGTTAGTTTATTAAATCTCTAATTGTTGGCTTGCCTGGCAACTTAATGATTAGGGGCCATCACGGTCCCGACGGTGGGAGATTGGGTCGTGACAATTGACATCAACTCCTTCTTTCTTGAACTAACCAATATTCCTTTAGCAGGTCAATACTCTTTTCCATTGCGTACTCTTCCTCTTTTGTATTCCTTGTACCAATCTTCTATATTTTTTTTCCATATCTTCTCCCGTAATTCCATCTCACAATATCTTCCTTCTTATATCTGTTTGGATCTTCACAAAATCCTTCTTCATCAAATAAACCTGTATCAAAATAAATTTATGACAAGTAAATATTCTTTTATTAAAGCTAATATTAATTTGTTATCATCAAAATCAATAGGTGAAACCTCGGGCCTAACATATACCTGAGCTTCTTTTGTCAATCTCTAAAACAAACATTCACTTGGGCCAACACTACTAATAATCTTTTAGTATAATATTGTTCAAAAGAAACTAACACATGAGAGAGGAGTGTAAGATCTCCCATATAAGGTTAGCAACTAACACAAATTAAATCCAAAGAAAGGCTTATGTACAAGTCACTCTATGTGACAAATAATCAAATTCCTCACTATATTATATTAATAAGAACTGGAATACGATTACTGCTTTGAGATAGTAATTGCAACACTCAACTACTGAATTACACTGGAAAATACTAAAATTAAATAACAAGTAACTAAGAATAGAGATAAGAATGGGGATGAGAAGCACAGATTCAGAGAAAGGGGACGAGAGTATAGAGACACTTAAGGTGAGAAGAACAGAGTGAGTGCCGAAGCTTTAACATAATTCGCATGGCTTTCTCTGCCCCATTATATTTTGTGCTACTTACTCCGTTTCAATTTATGTGAACATATTTCCTTGTTAGTCCGTGTAAAAAAGAATGACCCATTTTTCTATTTGAAAATAATTTATCGTTATGCAATGATTTATAGCCACACAAATTATATGTGTCTCATTTTACACCACAAATTCAAAAGATTTTTCTCCTTTTTTAAACTTCGTATCTAGTCAAATGAGTTCACATCGGAGGGAGTATATATTAATCTCCCCATATCACGTGCTCCACAGGGGCAAACTTGTCCAATCATAACACTCTATCTATCCATCATCAAAAAGAAAAACACCCTTGTTTGCTTTGTTTTGAAATTTGGCCATCCCTTTTGTTCATGTGGAAAAAAGATTTTACGTTAGAAACTGTTAAATTGAATAAAATGGCCTTTTCTTTGATTTGACAATTTCAAACTTTACAAGTTCTAATTGACATTAGCAAAATGACCGAGCATCATGTGTGCAAGATTTCACACAAGCACTATGACTCTATTGTCACAATTTAATTTGTAAGTGATTTGTTCTGAAACTTTAGTAGTTTTAAAGTCTTACTTTATGTCCCTAATTGGTTAATTTGAATTACTTTTAAAATCGTGTTTGACTATTGTATACTTACAAATTCTTGGACCGCACATTTTTTATGCACATAAAAAGAAACTTTTGTAAAGCTGTGAATCGGATATCTTACATTATAAAGAAAGAAACAAGAAAAATGGTGCGAGACTTGGTAGTTCTAAAGTTTTACTTTTTGTTCCTAGTTGGTTAATTAGAATTACTTTTCAAATCGTGTTTGACTATTCTATATATTTACAGTTTTTTAGACCATATATTTTAGGAACGAGAGCCTTGGCGTAATTGGTAAAGTTGCTGACATGTAACTAGGAGGTTATAAGTTCAAGCCGTGAAAACAATTTCTTGTAGAAATATAACTTTTTTTTTAACTCCGTATATAACAGAGGCTTAGTGCACCGGACTGTTCCTTTGTACCGTAAATTTTTCCGCACATAAAACGAAACTTTTGTAAAGCTGTGAATTGGATGACACCCATATTATTTAAGGGTGTATCTACGACTAGTTCAAAAGGGAAAACCTGGCATGCAGTAGAGCATTAACCCTAAAACTTTCGAGCGATTTTCATGAAAAAGATATCTTACATTATTAAGAAATAAAAAAGCAAGAAAAAAGAGAAACGGTTAACCAGAACAAGTATTCTATAGACAGAGGCGGATGTTGGTTATCAATGTCGGGTTCATCTTCATCCGAACTCAATAATTTAATGATTTATGTATAAAATTCACTAGAATTACAACACAAAATAGATACGAACTCATAACTTTAAATATTATGAGTTCAATGCTAATTAAGAACCCTCAAACTTATAAAGTTTAAACTTTGGATCCACCTCTATCAGCACATGGGTAAGAAGTGGTCCACTGACCACCCTTGTCGGAAATTATATTGCATATATATAAAATATTATGTTTTAGAGGTACTTCTTTCAAATTTGAACACCCTTAAGAAAATTTCTGACTTAGCCACTGACCTTTACATATAGAAGGCGTGACACTAGGGGTAAGGTGCTGGTGGCATTACACATGAAGAGGGCGGCGGCGGTGGTTTCAGGAAAGGACGTACTGGTGGATTAGGCTTGGGAGAAGGTGGTGGCCGCCGAGGCGGTCTACGACCAAACACAACTGCAGGACCCAAGGGCTTCTGGTTTATGTTGCATAATCCCCATGACGAAGCAAACTCCTGAATCAAAAGAAGCAAAAAGAAGTGAAGAATTATTTTCATTTCTGAGCGCATTTCGAATAACGAGTTGGGCTTTTCAAAAATTTATATATTTATATATATATATATATATATATATATATATATATATATGTATGTGGACAGAGGTAGTTGGGGGTTAGGAAATTTGAATAACAGCGTTAGATCTAAATATAGGGCTTGGCGTTTTCTCCTCTTGATGATGTTTTTCTTAGGTCACCTCCTTTAACTCTTTTTAAAAATTTGTTTGACGAATTGTACAACTCTTGCTAGGCTACTACTCTGTTTAATTGTACAACGCATTGTATACATATTTGCTTTTTCATAAATACTTGTAACATCATATCAGCGAACATATGAACAAATGGGGGTTGTAAACCCAGCAATCATAAGCTTTACCTAATATAACCAATTTCATTAGTATAATTGGAAATATAAACCCAACATTCAAAGATTAAACTAAATTTAACCAATTTCATTTTGCAACGTACTGAAAACATAGGTGAACCCATGTGTATGGGTTAGGAGTCACTGGACCTCGTAAATTTCGGCCGAAATCTTGTATATATATATATATATATATATATACGTATATACCTTGAAAATGATTAATTTAAAAAAGTTTGCACCCTGAACATTAAAAGCAGTTAGGGGACACTGCTTAAACAGAATAATATGCCCCATTGCGTAAAAATCTGAGTCCGCCTCAGACTGAAAAGTCCATCTCCAAACGAAAGGTTGGGTAAAGAGAATTTCCAAAAGAAAGGTTTTTTTATTTTATTTTTGAAGGCAGGAAATATTTTATATAGTATTATTAGGATTAATACATGTGACGGTCCTTATCAGACTATGACTTTGGTTAACTAGAGACACACTAGGAGCTAGGTTACTACCTGCTGAGATAGGATTTACATGGGAACCTAGGAAAGTTAAGTTGGTTGATACATCAACATTGGTACTAGTAGTAGTTATAGTATTAGTGACACTATTATAAAAGAGGACAAAATCCTTCAGTGTTTCTGGTATTTGTAAGAACGTGGCTGCATAGTTGACATTGACTTGTGTTGATGCCAGTTTTACTAGTTCATGTGCCACTTGGTTACCTTCACGGTAGATGTGTTCGATTGGTGGATTCCCCAACTTCCTCATCTACTACCTGCAGTCAGAGATAATATTAATGTGAGGATTATATGTATTAGATTCTAGGAGGTCAATGATGTTAATAGCATCCGTTTCAATTACTAGGTGTGACCATTTGTTTTCCATTGCTAGTTGAAGACCATGTTTTAGAGCTTGTAGCTCCACGGCAAGGGGGTAGGGTCAATAATGGCCTTACTATAACCAAGGATCCATTGGCCTTGGGCATCTCTAAAGATTCCTTCAATACCTCCTCTACTATCTTTATTACGGAAGGAACCATCAATATTTAATTTAATGTAGTTAGTAGGAGGAGGTTGCCAGCGGAAATTTGTGTTATGTATAATAGACGATCTATAAGGGGGGTTGATGGCACAGTGCTTGTATTCTAGGGTTCAAGCATAGGCAAGCTGATTGGAAAAGGTTTTAGTGATGCGTTTGAAAACATTGTTATTCCTATTGATCCATAAAAGCCAAAGTGCAAATGGTAGGAATTCCTCCCAGGTTAAGGAGTAGCTAAGGGTAGGGAGGAAAGTCTTTCTTAGAGCATCAAGTCGATGCATATTAATGGTGTCTAGGGAGTTGGTGTTAAGGCCAATATTGTTCCAGAAGTGGATTGCATACGGGCAAAAAAGAAAGAGATGGGTGATGGTTTCCTCCTTTTGACGGCAAAGAGAGCAAGTAGGATCTATTTGCATACCAATGTGGCTAAGGTATGATTTTGTTGGAAGCCTGTTATGCATGCATTATCATAGGAAATGCTTGATTTTGTTTAGGGTGGTAAGCTTCCAGATCCAATTAAAGGAAGTAGGAATTGAGAGAGAGCACGTGGGATGGAGCAATGGAATTATTGATTTTGTGGAAAATTTTCCATTCGAGGTTAAGAACCAGAAGAGACAGTCAACAAAGTTATTATTAAGAGTTAGGTTTGTGGATAAAATGAGGTCCCTGATTTGCTGAGGTAAGTCAAACGAAAGATGGGATAGATCCCAGTGGGAATTTTTTCATACATCACTAATTTTTTTGTGAGTATCATGAAGAGATAATGGTCCAACGACCATACTACGAAGAGATTGGTTATTAGGAAGCCAAATAGAGTTCCAGAAATCTACGCATGTGCCATTACCAACACTCCAAGCAATTCCTTTTGAGCAAAGATTCCAACCAGTAAGAATATTGCGCCAAATAAAAGAGTAATTTTTAGCATTGGTATGGTTACTATATCTATTAAATAAGATACTGGCCCAAAGCTTGGAGGGTTGAGTGAATAAACTCCATGCAAGGCTACCTAAGAGAGATAGGTTTTTATGAGACGATTTATGGATTCCTATGCCCTCTTTATCCTTTGGCAGGGTGACTATATCCCATTTAACATAATGGATTTTCCTCGAAAGAGTGGTAGAGCCCCATAGAAATCTCTTTGTATTTTGTCAAGACGTTTCTGGATAGTTGGTGGAAGAAGGAAGTATTGCATGGAGTGAGTTGGGAGAGCATTTAGGGTTGTTTTGATTAGGGTGGCTCTTCCAGCTAAAGAGAGGAAGTTGGTTTTCCAATTTGCAAGACGATTGTTCAAATTGTCAATTAGATATCGGATATCAGAGTTCTTACGGCGGAAATTAAGAATGGGGAAACCAAGATACTTCCCAAAGTTGTCACTGGTGCCTATGTTTAAAATAGAAGTGGCTATGTTTTTGGAAGATTGGTTGAAATTTTTTGAGCAAATGATCTTGGATTTAAGATAGTTAATTTTTTGTCCTGAAAATTGGCTAAAGAGAGAGAGGTAGTGATGGATAGAGTGAATGGATTTTTCATTTGCTTCTGCCATGGAAGTGAGGTCATCAGCAAAGAAAAGGTGGGAGAGTGGAGGGGTAGAAGGGTTCAGTTTGATGGGTCCCAAAGTGCAATGTCTACTTGGTAGTTTATATAGGTCGAGAATAATTCCATACTTAAGATAAATATATAGCGGGACACTGGATCTCCTTGTATAATCCCTTTTGAAGGATGGAAGAACTTGGTTTTAGAAGCATTCACTAAGATAGCAATTTTCGAGGTAGAAATGCAAGTCATAATAAGTTTGGTGATTTTTGGAGGAAATCTAAAGAAATTAAGGGCTTTGTAGATGAATGACCATTTCAGTCTATCAAAGGCTTTTTCGAGATCAATTTTAATAAGGATCTTTCTTTTGGAGCCTTTAATTTTTTGGAAATGTTTGATGATTTCCTGAATAATAATGGCGTTGTCACTAGCTCGTCTACCTCTAAGGAAGCTTGATTGGACAGGACTAATGAGTTTGTCTAGGAATGGTTGTATTCTATTAGCAATAATCTTGGTGATTATTTTATAGGTAGTATTGAATAATCCTATAGGTCTGAAATTTTTAAGATCATTAGCGTTTGAAATTTTAGAGATAAGGCATAAGTAGGTGTGGTTGATAACCTCGAGGAATGATTAGTTGGTGAAGACTCTGTGACAAAATTTAAGGATTGGCTCCTTAACAAGGTTCCAAAATCTTTGATAAAAGAAAGAATGGATTCCATCCCGTCCAGACGCCTTAAAGGGTTTCATAGAACAAACTGCCTTAATGATCTCTTGGTTTTGAAGAGGCCTATCTAAGAATGAGAGATCAATGTTATTAAAGGGCAAAGGAGGTTGGGTGGTGTCTGTCACACCTCCTTTTTCCACTACCCTCCGGATTGATGAAGGGTAGTAAGGGAGTTTTTCCACTTTAAGTGACATTATTCAGATTTGGGATTTATTAGTTTTTAGAGTCGCCACCCGGATTTTTGACGATGCTCCGGGACACCATTTTATTAAAATCCCAAACCGAGGAAATTTAGACTCTGTTTTAAGTTGTCTGCGTACCAGAAATCCGAGTAAGGAATTCTGTTAACCCTGGAGAAGGTGTTAGGCATTCCCGAGTTCCGTGGTTCTAGCACGGTCGCTTAACTATTAATATTTGGCCTAAATTATCCGATTATTTACATATTTTTAGCCTGTTGTGCATTTAGCCGTTTAATTATTAACCGTTTTTAGTATTTATGGATTTATCTTGAAACAAGTCAAGATGGCGTGCACTTATTGTTTTTGAACACATGGCAAACACGTTACATGAAATGCACCCGTGGTTGCTATGTGCATTTTTTATTAGTTGTTTAGAGTTGAGGGTCGGGGGTATGAGTTGCCACTCCCGAGTGTAGGTTATGGTGATTTGAGATAATATTCGATCTTATAAAATTTCAAACTAAAGGTCTCGTTCTATCTAGAGGATATGTAGAGAATTATCTAAAATTAAGTTCACTAGCCTAGGAGACAAAATACTTGACCTATGGCCACATTTTAGCCCCATTTGTCATTTAACACTTTGGCCAATCTTAATATAGGCTATTCGAAAGAAGTGAAATCATAAAATTCGATTTAAAGCATGCTAACAATGAAAGGTTTGCAAAGGAATCCCCAAAAAAAAAAAAAGAATTACTCACTCACAAGTCGGTCACATATTTAAAGAGTCGAATACAAATTCTGCTATAATAGAACGTTTGACTAAATAGTTTTATCAATTTCAGATGGCATGAATACAAGATATTTAATTTATAATTAGTACATAATGGGTCCTACGCGGGGGTGTTCATGCATCTAGTGTTATAAATTCATAATACCTAAACGAAAATTCTCTGAAAAAACGCTTTTGAATAACAGATCTGTATATTTGGAAATTCCTCAAATCTGAAATGATTATTTATGGAATTTCACGAAAACTATATGTTCACAGTGATATTTCAGAAAAGGTTAGTTTTAAATACAAAATCGTATGAAGGATTTAGGGGAAACTCTTTGAATTTTAATTGGATTCTGGTTGTTGAACGACCAATATATTAACTATGGTATTAACTTTACAATAGGCAGCTCTAAAACTTTGGGCTTGTGTACCCCTTTTGGCCCAACCTAAGGAGTTAAACTTGATTGAAGCCTTAATGGGCTGTTTCATCAAGCTGGCCCAATTCTGAATTTGGTAAGGAAAGTAGAAAAACTAGAATAATAGCTTACAATATCCAGTCCATATTTACAAGAAAAAAGAAAAGAAATGCAAAGAAAAAGATTACATTATTACGATACCATTTTACCGTGAAATAAAACTTCCTAAAAATGAAAAAAATAATAAGTAATAAAATGAAGAGAAAGAAAGAAGAAAAGAACAATATTGCTCCTGTGCAAGCTGGCCTTCTGCGGCTTCGAAATCTATATTCTTCTGGCTATTTTCTTAGTCACAAAACGACTAACTTAATAAACCATTCCTTAGGCATATTATGAGGCAACATGACCATTATTTGGTCAAATTGAATCCTAATCATGCGATAGTGTTAATTTTAAAGGACCTGACCTACTTTGGTGTACTCTTCTTGGAATGAACCTGACCATAAAGAGGTTAGGTTCAGTTCCGAGGATGCAAACCCATCAGTCCTTTAAGTCATTCGTATTATGGCCTGAATTCTCACAATGACTTAACTATTCTTAGGCATTTCTTAAGGCATGATTCTGACCATTTATTGGGTTCAGATTCCTGTCTTAATACCTTTGTAATGATAATCTAACTGCTCTATAACTGTTTATGTATTATTATTGGGTGAGTCTGACCATGAATGGGTCGGACTTTCGATCCTATAATTCCACATTAGCCTAAGTTTATATCTCCTTGGACACTTGCTTACTGAGTCCCTTTAATGACCAAAAGGACTCAAATAAGAGTATTTTAACTAATAAGTCCAAAATTGCTAATTGGACAGTGATACCAATAGGTTCTTAAGCATTCGTAGGATGAGTCATACCATAAAATGGGGTTTGACCCAACCTTGATGATGTTCCTACATCATTTTTGACAGAATAGGTTCTTTGCCTTTTATGGACTGAATCTAACCATAGAAAGGGGTTAGATTCAACTCCATAAAGGTCCTATTCATCTCATAATTGTTTTGTAATTTTTTTTTGATTGTTTGGGCATTTTGGAGAAGGTGAATCTAACCATTTGAAAGGTTCAGATTCCCTACTCTCAAGCCACTGTTGGTTACCCATTTTGTACCCTTAAGGGGTGACAAACTACTGTTTAAGCACCGAATATGGGGTGAATTTGACCATTATAGAAGGTCAAATTCATCTACCCTAGTGCTGTTTCATAACAATATCTGGATATTTAAAACCTAAACCAAACCAGTATTTAAACATCTTTATAGGATGAACTTAACCATTGGAGGTTAAGTTCATTACCCTTGATGCTGTTTTACAACACAACCATTGATTGCACAGTCATATAAAAGACAGTTTTGAGATGAAACAGGCTTATGTAAAATTCAGATATTAGAAAACTAAACAATCATGATGTGTTACTCTATATACATGCATATAAGTTTATAGAGAAATATGTCTAAACAAATAAAAATACAGATTCATAGAGGAAAGACAAACAGATTTCACATTTTTTTTCATATTTCATAAAAGAGAACTCAGTTTTACATACCTTTAGAGTAAGATAACAACAGAAAAGCCTGACCAAATAAAGGTCAAGCAGATGGGAGTTAGCAGAAAAGAAGAGAAACCCATCAGCAAACAAATAGTAAACCCACAACAGAGAAAACCCAGGGAAAGATGATTTTTTAAAGATCACAGCTACAAGACAACCTAAGCTCAGATTGTTTCCCACTCCTAATGTAAATCCTTTTTGCTTATGTTTTCCAAGTTTTTAGTAGTCAAAGTTGTATTTTTCAGTCCAAAGGATTCAGAGAAGAGTCTAAAAAAAATCTTGAGAAAGGTCTCCCAAAAAAATCTCTCCCAATCCCCTCTCAAAATCAATCTCCCAAAAAAATCAAAATCAAAATCCAGTCCAAAAAAATCCCTTTTAGTGGTAAAAATTGTGTGCATATATAGGGGCAGTTGGGATAGGATATGCTCAGCATATTCCTTATCCAATAAGCTGAAAATAGTGCCAATGCAGCTGTCACCCTTATCCCTTGGGACAGCTTCCCCTATTCCAGAAATTTTCAGCCACCATAATGACCCTAATACCCTTAAGAAATCTGATTTCAAAAGTCTAGAAGGTTCTTGGGTTGTTACACCCAAGATTCCCTCACCTAGGATTCCTAATATACCCCTTGAAGTTCCTGAAATTACCACTAGGTAACCAGGGTTAAACTTGCTTGGGTTATTATTATCCCTAGTTAATTAATCCTAGTTAGCTCACTTTAGTTTAACTAATGATTATCCTTAACTAGAATTAGGTTAGTTAGTTAAAGGTTAGTTGATTAAATGTCTAGAGTTAGCCTTCATACTAACTATCTATGTTTAAGTTATTTAATCATCAGTTTAATTAGACTCAATGGAGATTAGTCAACTAAGTTCCCTTAACTTAGGTTAAATGAATCTGTTTTAGTCCATTAACCTCAAACTAATTGTCTAAAACATATTTTATTTTTAGTTAAATACTTAAGAATCTACCTAAATTAATTTCTAGATTGAAGAAGTTGGAATCATTTAAATGTGAGACTAAGTGAATCAATTATTCGTAAGCTTAGTTAACTCAAATGCCCAATTGAACCTAACTAGTTGTCTTAGATCAAATAAAAATAATTAAGTTGTTTAGACTTGATTAATTAGGGTGCTTAATCTTTACTGATTTAAAACTGGTTTAAGAAGTTGATTAGGTGTTGGATAATTATTAAACCTTGGTTAAATGATTTATTTTAGTTAATTAGTCCTAAACTAATTACCTTAGGCAGATCTTAGGACTTAATTAGTTGTTTAAGAGACTATTAGACTAGGTTAATATATTATACAAGTGATCATGGGGGAATTATTGTTAACTAAGTTAGTTTTGATGAGTCTAGGTTAAACCTTGACCAAACACTGTTTAGAACTGAGTTTTTAGCCTAATTGGTTGATTAGTTTCAGGTTAATTAATTACTTTAGATTAATTAGGTTGAACTTCTTAGACTTAGTCAATTGTATTATTACTTAGTTCAAATGCACACTTAGTTATTCGCACATAATGTCTCTTCATTACCTAATTAAACTATTACTTGATTGATTAAAATCGATTGAAACTAAAGTTGAAACCAAAAGAAAGTAAGTACAAAAACAATATAGAAAGTATAATTAGTATAGGCTTGCCTATTCAAACAAACAAAACTAACAATTCAATTAAAACAAACATCATGTTACTTAAACAGAAAGGTTCATGAACTCCTAAACCAGATTAGTAATCAATCCTTAAAGCGAGAAACTTAATAGTTGAGGAAAAAATAGGGAAAGAAAGGGGGAAAACAGTATGGGAGGAAATAATAATCTCTAACCAGTGAACAATTTAAACCATGAGGTACGGATCAGGTACGCATGCATATTTCGAATTAAACAGGCCAAGAAAAGAGGATATTCAACAGAACAAAAAAAAACCAAACTTGAAACAACGATTTCAAACTAAATAGCATAAATCTGAAATGGTTATTACACCTTTGACGTATGCATTTTAGAGATCTAAACTAAATCAAGAACAAATGCATGCTATATGAGAACAGTACAACACAAACACATGTATCAAACAGTGAGGCATGCGATTTCATTTTTTCTAAAAGTGAAGAAACGTCAGAAAAGAAAAGACAGGGGGAAGGGATACCCGCGGGGTGCTGACAGATTTCGGCAGGGTTTGGAAATGATCCAAACCCACATGAATCAACAGCTCTCATCAAGAGCTGTTGACTCATGTAGCTCTGAACCATTGATTGTTCTGAATCGACTTGGTAATTGAAAACTAGGTATTCTGCCTTTCTTAGATCTGAAATCGAAGGGATTCGGGTGGCTTTTTAGGGAAACTGATGGTGGGATGGGGTTAAGGGTGAGGAGAGGATCATAGGGTAAAAGTTTGGGGTCGATTGGAGAAGGTCCGGTGGTCGGACGGCGGTGGGAATCCTAGGCGGCTAGGGTTTCTTTAGAGAGAAGAGAGAGAGAGAGAGACGGACGAAGGGGAGGGGATTAGGATTTGGTGAAATGAGAGGGGTGGGGTTTGGTTAGTACATTTATATAGTTTAGAGGGGGTGAGTTCCTGGCCGTTCGATCTATTTCGATCAATGGCCAGGATTTAATCGACTAGACCAAAACGGTGTCGTTTGGTTAGGCTGGGGGAGGTCGGGTAAGGGATTTGGGCTGGGTTGGAATGGGTAGTTTCAAGGGATTGGGTTTGGACCTGGGTCCTTCTTGGCCCAGGTCTGATTCTGTTTTCTTAGTTAGTTAACTTAATTATTCTAATTAAATTAAACTCTAACTTAATCAACAAATGTAGCAATTAATTTCAAACCTTATTTCAATATATTTACATATTAATTAAGAATAAAACAACCAATTATATATTCTTAATTAAATCTATGATTTATCGAATAAAATGATTAATTTTTATAGTAATTAGTTATTAAAACTACATTACGTTAAATACTCGTCATTTGTCTATTATTTAATTAATTATAAATAATAACTTCATAATGCAAAATTTTCAATGATTTTGAAAGATGAATTATGGATATGCAAACAAGGCAAATAATTCACAATTAATTACTGAAAAATCAACCAATATTCATAAAATCAATTGATTTATTGAGATTTTTATAGGATGATACGGCGAGTAAAAATCACATGCTCACAGCTGCCCCTCTTTGCTCGGAAACACGAAGAGTTTTCGGGAAAAGACAAAATAAGCGGCAATGAACGATTTTCACCCATTCATATGTTCCATTGTGAAGCGTTTTTTGAAAAGTTTGACCGAACCCTGCTTCAAAGGTTGCCTACATATCCTTGGTTATAAAGGAATCAGGTCAGTGTAGTTCTGGAAGTTTTGGTAGCTGGGACTACCGGAAAGTTATGATTTTACTGCTGCTGCTGCCGCTTACTGCTTGCTGAGCTCCTTATTACACCCAAAGTAAACAAAACGACAGACTAGACTAAACCTATCAGCTGCTAGTTACAAGATCCCTATGTAAGATCGGTTCTTGAGTCTTGATTTTCTGCTAACTCTGACCCGGATCTTGATGTTTGTTAGCCGCAGGCGTTGGTTTCGTCTCTTCACTTTTCGGACCAAGGCAGGATATACCGAACTGATGACTTCGATCTCGTCTTGAATAGTCCATACCTTCTCTATATCTGCACTTTTGGATTCAATCTTCTCTCTTTCTTTTTGTTTTATTATTTTGGATCGAAACTTCTTCTTTTGGTCGTCTCGAGTTCCAACGTAATCTGCACAAAAATGAACGAACAAAATTTCTACCCCAATTTTCACTAAGGGAATCTTGTGAGTTATTGCAAGAAAATCTATACTACTTTGTTATTGAAAACGGCGAAAGGCCGGGGCAGTGCAACCGAAGTTATTTGTAGACTAGGGCGTGAATACCCTATGCCTAAAAAGTAAAATCAACTAGGGACCGGAGACCCTATGTTGGAAAAGATCGACATGTTATGTTTCCGTCAAAAAACGATCACCAGGTTATGCCGGTGTCTGGGGAAGGATCAACAGGTTATGCTGTTGCTTGAAAAGGGATTACTGGGTTATGCCAGTGTCTGAAGTGATCAACAGGTTATGCTGTTGTCAGAAGGATCACCGGGTAATGCCGGTGTCCGGGAGGTCAACAGCTTATGCCGTTGCCTGAAAAAGAGATCACTGGGTTATGCCAGCGTCTGGAAGTGATCAACAGGTTATGCTGTTGTCAGGAAGATTACTGGGTTATGCCGGTGTCGGGGAGGTCAACAGGTTATGCTGTTGCCTGAAAAAGAGATCACTGGGTTATGCCAGCGTCTGGAAGTGATCAACAGGTTATGTTGTTGTCAGAAGGATCACCGGGTTATGCCGGTGTCCGGGGAGGTCAACAGGTTATGTTGTTGCCTGAAAAAGAGATCACTGGGTTATGCCAGCGTCTGGAAGTGATCAACATGTTATACTGTTGTCAGAAGGATCATCGGGTTATGCCGGTGTCCGGGAGGTCAGCATGTTATGTTGTTACATGAAAAACAGATCACTGGGTTATGCCAGTGTCTGGAATGATCAACAGGTTATGCTGTTGTCAGGAGGATCACCGGGTTATGCCGGTGTCCGGGGAGGTCAACAGGTTATGCCGTTGCCTGAAAAAGAGATCACTGGGTTATGCCAGTGTCTGGAATGATCAACAGGTTATACTGTTGTCAGGAGGATCACCGGGTTATGCCGGTGTCCGGGGAGGTCAACAGGTTATGCCGTTGCATGAAAAAGAGATCACTGGGTTATGCTAGTGTCTAGAATGATCAACAGGTTATGCTAATGTCAGGAGGATCACCGGGTTATGCCGGTGTCCGGGGAGTTCAACAGGTTATGTCGTTGCCTTAAAAAGAGATCACTGGGTTATGCCAGTGTCTGGAAGTGAT
>ML412761.1:0-12270 GCA_005239525.1 Nicotiana knightiana | reverse complement strand
GTTCGTGAAAACTTATGAAAAACCCGTACTACACTGTTCTGGAAATTGAAATATATAACTGGGAAAAATTGTCTTTCGCGTTCACGGAAGGGAGGTCGCGTTCGCGAAGGGTAGACTTGACAGACCATCGCGTTCGCAGAAGGGTGAACGCGAAGACTAAAAAGGTTGGGGTCCAGAAATTGACCTACGCGAACACGTGGGACATTATGCGAACGCGATGAAGAAGACCTGCAAAGCTATGCGAACGCGGTCAAATGTATGCGAACGCGAAGAGGAAAAGAGGGCTAAGCCCTCAGGGTCAAATAACTCTACGCGATCGTGAGGGAATGACTGCGAACACGATGAAGGAAAAGCCTAAAGCTTTTTCGAACGCGGAAGAGGTGTCGCGAACGCGAAGAACAAATGGACCTGCAACTGCTGAAGCTAAAACTAGCAATCTTCCTAAGTTCAAAATCACTTTGAGACACCTCCGAAACACTCCCGAGCCCTCGGGGCTCCTAACAAATCACATGCACTAACTCAACAACATCCTAAGAACTTAACCGTGCGATCAAATCGCCAATATAACATCAAAAATAACGAATTAAGCCTCAAAATCCATGAATTCTATCGAATTTCATAAAACATCAAATTTTCCATTTTAAGTCCGAAACCCGTCAAACGATGTCCAATTTCAACCAAACTTCACAGAATTATCTTAAACCACATATAAGACTTGTACCGGGCACCGGAACCAAAATACAAGCCCCATACCAACACATTCTAACCAATTTCCGTTTCACTTTTCTTTATAAATTTCAGAAAAACAATTTCACTCAAAAATTCATTTCTTGGGATTGGGACCTCGGAGTTCGATTCCGGGCATACGCCCAAGTCCCATATTTTCCTACAGACCCTCTGGGATCGTCAAATCACGGGTTCGGGTCCGTTTACCCAAAATGTACACCGAAGTCAAATTTATTCATTTCAATATCAAATCTTAGCATTTTCACAGAATTTCATATTTAATCTTTTCGGTTACGTGCCCGGACTGCATAAGCAAATCGAGGCAACCCTAAATGAGGTTTTCAAGGTCTTAGAGACACAGATTTCATTTAGAAATAGGTGTTGACCTTTGGTTCGTCACATTCTCCACCTCTAAAACAACCGTTCGTCCTCGAACGAACAAAAGAAAGAAGTACCTGAGTCGGGAAATAAATGAGGGTAACGGCTCCGCATATCAGACTCAGACGACCCAAACTGCATCAAACTTTTTCCGGGTCAACGGAAGTCCAGTAATGAAGTCCATAGGGATCCTCTCCCACTTCCACTCGGGAAGCTCAATCCTCTGAAATAAACCACTAGGCCTCTGATGCTCATACTTAACCTGTTGACAATTCAAACACCGCGCCACGTATGCCACAATATCCTTCTTCATTCTACGCCACCAATAATGCTGCCGTAAATTCTGATACATCTTCGCGGCGCCCAGATGAATAGAGTACCGGGAACTATGGGCCTCCTATAAAATCAACTCTCGAATCCCATCAACATTGGGCACACAAGATCGCCCCTGCAATCTCAAAACGCCATCATCATCTAAGGTCACCTGCTTGGCTCCTCCGCGTTGCACCGTGTCTCTAAGGACACACAAATGGGGATCATCAAAATGCCGATCACGGATACGCTTCAATAATGAAGAACGAGCGACCGTACAAGACAACACTCGACTAGGATCAGAAATATCCAACCTCACAAATCGATTGGCCAAAGCCTGAACATACAAAGCAAGCGGCCTCTGACTCACCGGAATAAAAGCAAGACTGCCCATACTAGCTGACTTCCTACTCAAAGCATCGGCCACATTGACCTTCCCCGGGTGATATAAGATGGTAATATCATAATCCTTCAACAACTCCAACCACCTCCTCTGCCTCAAATTCAACTCTTTTTGCTTGAACAAGTACTGAAGACTCTTATGATCCGTGAACACCTCACACGCCACGCCATACAGATAGTGCCTCCAAATCTTCTATGCGTGGACAATGGATGACAACTCCAAATCAGGCACTGGATAGTTCTTTTCATGAATCTTCAACTGCCTCTAAGCATAAGCAATGACCTTGCCATCCTGCATCAACACTGCACCAAGCCCAATACGGGAAGCATCGCAATAGACTGTATAAGTCCCTGAATCTGTGGGCAAAACCAATATCGGTGCCGTAGTCAGAGCTATCTTGAGCCTCTGAAAGCTCGCCTCACACTCGTCCGACCATATGAACTGGGCACCCTTCTGGGTCAACCTAGTCATCGGGGCTGCAATAGATGAGAACCCCTCCATGAACCGACGATAGTAGTCTGCCAATCCCAAGAAACTCTGAATCTCTGTAGTTGATGCTGGTCTAGGCCAGTTCTTGACCGCCTCAATCTTCTTCGAGTCAACCTGAATACCCCCTGATGATACGACATGGCCCAGGAATGCAACTGAACTCAACTAGAACTCACACTTCGAAAACTTTGCATATAGATGGCTATCCTTCAGAGTTTGAAGAACCACTCTGAGATGTTGCTCGTGCTCCTCCTGACTAAGGGAATATATTAATATATCATCAATGAAGACTATCACGAACGAGTCCAAATAAGACCTGAACACTCGGTTTATCAAATCCATAAAAGCTGCTGGGGTATTTGTCAACCCAAACGACATGACTAAAAACTCGTAATGCCCGTACCGAGTGCGAAAAGCTGTCTTAGGTACATCAGATGCCCTAATCCTCAACTGATGGTAGCCAGATCTCAAGTCTATCTTTGAAAATACCTTGGCACCCTAAAGCTGATCAAACAAATCATCAATCCTCGGCAGTGGATACTTATTCTTGATTGTAACCTTGTTCAATTGCCGGTAATCAATGCACATCCTCATCGAACCATCCTTTATCTTCACAAACAATACTGGAGCACCCCAAGGAGAAACATTGGGCCTAATGAAACCCTTCCCAAGCAAATCCTGCAACTATTCCTTCAACTATTTCAACTCTGGCGGGGCCATGCGATACAGCGAAATAGAAATGGGCTAGGTGCCCGGAGCCAGATCAATGCAGAAATCAATGTCCCTATCGGGTGGCATCCCCGGCAGGTCTGAAGGGAAGACCTCAGGAAACTCACGAACCACGGGTACTGAAACAATAGAGGGAACCTCAACACTGGAATCGCGCACATAAGCCAAATAAGCCAAACACCCCTTCTCGACCATACGCCGAGCCTTCACGTACAAAATAACACTGCGGGTAGAATGACCAGGAGTTCCCTTCCACTCCAAACGGGGCAAATCCGGTAAGGCTAATGTCCCGTCTTGGCATGACAATCCAAGATAGCATGATACGGGGATAACCAATCCATCCCCAATATAACATCAAAGTCGACCATACATAAAAGCAACAAATCAACACGGGTTTCAAGACCCCCAATCGCCACAACACAAGAACGATGGACTCGATCGACCACGATAGAATCACCCACTGGTGTAGATACATAAACAGGAACACTCAATGGATCACTAGGCATGACCAGGTATGGTGCAAAATAAGAGGACACATACAAATACGTAGACCCTGGATCAAGTAGCACTGAAGTATCTCTGCCACAAACCCGATTAGTACCTGTAATGACTGCATCTGAAGACTCAGCTTCTGGCCTGGCTGGAAGAGCATAACATCGGGGCTGGGCCCCACCACCCTGAACCACATCTCTAGGACGCCCCGCTGCTGGCTGGCCTCCACTCTGGCGCCCTAAGATCCACCTCTATGACCTCTACCTCCACCTCTAGCACCTTTACCCCCACCTCTGGCTGGCTGGGCACGCTTTGGAACACCTGGTGCCTGTACCACGGCACGAGAACCCTGATGTTGTGAACTACCTTGTGCCAGAGGGAAAAATCTGGCAAAGTGACCCGAACGTGAAGAGTAAAAAGGCTGGGGTGCAGAAATTGACCTACATGAACGCGTGGGACATCACGCGAACGCGATAAATAAGACCTGCAAAGCTACGCGAATGCGGTCAAATGTATGCGAACGCGAAGAGGAAAACAGGGCTAAGCCCTCAGGGTCAAATAACCTTACGCGATCGCGAGGGAATGGCTGCGAACGCGATGAAGGAAAAGCCTAAAGCTTCGCGAATGCGGAAGAGGCGTCGCGAACGCGAAGAACAAATGGATCTGCAACTGCTGAAGCCAAAACCAACAATCTTCCTAAGTTCAAAATCACTCCGAGACACCTCTAAAACACTCCCGAGCCCTCGGGGCTCCTAACAAATCACATGCACTAACTCAACAACATCCTACGAACTTAACTGTGCGATCAAATCGCCAATATAACATCAAAAACAACGAATTAAGCCTCAAAATCCATGAATTCTATCGAATTTCATAAAACATCAAATTTTCCATTTGAAGTCCGAACCCCATCAAACGACGTTCAATTTCAACCAAACTTCACAGAATTATCTTAAACCATATACAAGACCTGTACCGGGCGCCGGAACCAAAATACGGGTCCGATACCAACATATTCTAACCAATTTCCATTTCACTTTTCTTTATAAATTTCAGAAAAACAATTTCACTCAAAAATTCATTTCTCGGGCTTGGGACCTCGGAATTCGATTCCGGGCATACGCCCAAGTCCCATATTTTTCTACGGACCCTCCGGGACCGTCAAATCACGGATCCGGGTCCGTTTACCCAAAATGTTGATCGAAGTCAAATTTATTCAGTTCAATATCAAATCTTAGCATTTTTCAGATAATTTCATATTTAAGCTTTCCGATTACGCGTCCGGACTGCGCAGGTAAATCGAGGCAATCCTAAATGAGGTCTTCAAGGCCTTAGAGACACAGATTTCATTTAGAAACAGGTGATGACCTTTGGGTCGTCACAGACCGCAATCATGGAGAGGAAATCACTGGGCATATTTAAATAAACCCTTCCGCGACTTAAACCTTATTTTACACCATTGTTGGGCGGAAGAGAGCTTTTTGAACGAACTTTGAAGGAGAAAATTAGTGGGTTGCTTAGAGGTAAGTAATTTGATTATTAAAACTCGTTTATGGGTGATTATAGAACATAATCTCAACGTTTAATTCATGAAAAACAGTTGAAAATGGGATTTTGGGGCTTGAGAATAAGAGACCTTTAGGGATTGATTTGAGGGGTCAAATGGACTCCGATTTTGGTGTTCTTTATATGTACGGAATCGTGGGAGGATGAAGAACACTTTTCTATAAAAATTTCTGAGTTTCGGGACGTGGGACCTGAGGTCAGGTTTTGACCGGTTTCGGGGTTTGGGCTAAATTTGATATTTTTCGTTTGGAATTCATTACTTAAGCATAATATGATGATAAAAATCTGAACTTGGTAGATTTGGAGTNTTTTGAGGTAAGTAACGTTTCCAAACTTAGTTCTGAGGGTTCGAAACCCCGAGCTAAATGATTTATGACTATTGTTGAGGTGACGCACATGCCAAGTGACGGGCGTGCGGGCGTGCACCGGATATTTGTGGCCTGTCTTATCCCATGGCCCCGCTTAGTGATCATTCTGTGATGATATTTGTGCATCTATTAATGTGGTAATTGTGAACATGTTAGAAATCATGTTAAGTATAAATGCTAGGCTTCACGCCGGAAAAGCTAAGACCCGAGTGGTCGTATATTGCTGTCTCATGTTGTGATTATTTGATGTCATATACGCAGTCCTGTTATAGCATATCATTTCATATCTTAGTCTCATTAATGTTAATTACATGCATATTTATCATTGTTTTGGGCTGATGGAAGGCATTTGTGATCCATGTGAGTGAGACTGAAGAGTAATGACAGAGTGAGGCTGAGAGCCGGTTATTGAGACAATTATGAGAATGGACTACACACTGCAGTGATATTTAAATCATGCCTTCGTTGGCTTGATATGGCGCTTGGGCCACTAGGGCCCCTCCGGAGTCTTTATACCTCCAGTGAGCGCAGATATTGAGGGATGGATCTTCCCTGGGCATGGATCTTGTCCGAAGTGATGAGGGATGGATCTTCCCTTGGCATGGATCTTGTCTAAAGTGATGAGGGATGGATCTTCCCTGGGCATGGATCTTGTCCGAAGCTTTGTTTATGAGAGGGATGGATCTCCCTTGGTCATGGAAATTGTCCGAGTGTTATATTCCGGAGATGGATCTTCTCCGTGGGGGTTGGATTGGCCTTTTCCCTCAGTACATAGTGACTACGGTCACCGGTGTTTATGCATATTCCGGGATGGAACTTCCCTGGGCCTGAGAGCCATATATATAGTACTGAGTGGACTTCTGTGGGAGAGCTCTGAGCACTATATTCATATCCATACTGGTTTCATTCATATATTTTACGATGGCATGTAGAGTATACTGGCATACTTGGCATATTTTCTCATCCTGATAAACTGTTAGCATGTCTAAATTCTGTACATTATTTATTGTAACATAATTGAGGTTTTGTCCGTCACTACTTCTCAACCCATAGTTTGGGTTTGTTACTTCTGAGTTGGTGTACTCACGTTACCCCCTGCACCTTGTGTGCAGATCCAGGTACACCGGGACCCAGTAGTGGATATTGAGTAGCGGTTAGAGTTTCTAGTGGAGTTGTCGAGGTAGCAGCTGGCGATCGCGACCTCGCCTTCTCTTTCTTTATTCTACCTATTTCATTTATATTTTTAGACAATGTTGTCCATTTCCCCTTTTCTTTGCTTATGTTTTAGTATCTCATGACTGAGTGACACCAGATCCGGGGATTGGAGATTTAAATTTATTTTTCAAATGTTGTTTTAAATTTCAGATTCTTAGTTTTATTAATAAATTCGTTTAAAAATCACATTTTTACTGGGAATTGAATCTAGCTTAGTTAAATAGGGAGGCTTGCCTGGTTCCACGACATGCGCCATCACGACTCCGAAATTGGATCGTGACAAGCTAAAAACGTCCAGTCGGGTCGTTACATAAACAACGTCAAATTATTATTTGAATTATTTGAACTATGTGTGAACAACCTTAAAATTAAACCTTCTATATAGAAATTATAAATAATTATTAGTTATTAATTACGAATCATGACATGAAATTATTTTTCAGATCTCATAATGGATAACATGTTATCTTTTCTATACCATAATAATCCAACCCCTTGATTTTGGCACTTTGTATTTTATTTTACGGATAATAGTAAAGAATATACTAAACATATAACATTGTGACCTGTCTTGTTTGAACACAAATAATCATATTATTTTAGCTAAATTCTTACTACCGCTTTGTTTTTCATCTCAAGTTCAAATAAGTCTTATCCTTCTATATTTTTTGACATAATTTTTTTTCTCTTTTTGTTCTTTGCCTATAATTATTGCATTATTTATTACTTAATATTGTTATATTGTAATGTGATCTTTTATTAGCTTATAAATTGACTTAATGTCTTGCTTATAACCCCATTAATAATCTTCAATAAATATAATTTTTTATGCTTAAAATTTATTGTATTCTTACACATTATTCGGAACTGTTTCATCATTCAAATTTATCAATAATATTTTTGAGTATTATTTAATAATTTAACTCATATATTTTAAATAAATTTAAAATATAAGTGTCATCGCACTATCTATATTTTTCTCTTTTCACATTATCTTCCCTACTAAGAAATTTTAATTAGCTTTTACACAAATCATTTTCGACGATTCTCAAATAATATCATGTTTTATTTAAAAATATAATTTTAATTAGTCTAAAAAGTAATACATAAGTGCTTTTATAGTTTTAAATCTATTAAATTCTTTAAAATTATTTTTTGTATTACGTGCAAGTTTAAATTTTCTTTCTCTTTTAGTTTCAAGATAAAAATTTAGCTTTTAGTTTTCATTAGTAAAATTACCTTATATTAAATTTTTAATTTGGTATCAAATTCTTATTTTTCTTTATTTACCAAAACTTTAATTTTATGATTGTCTTCATATTTTGAGTGTTCGCATCATAACTTTAAGAACTTTCTAATTTCAAGTTCAAATAGTCTTTTCCTTAGCTTTTCTGTCACGACCCAAAATCCCTAAGGTCGTGATGGAGCCGGATACAAGGTCAGGCAAGCCAAATCATTAATTAATTGAAATAACTTTCCGATTTTAACTTTTATGAAGATATTTCCGTTCACTTTATTACATGATAATCAAATAAAATTCTGTTATTTAAAAATAGTGATCTAAATATTTCACTTACACAATTATATCCCAATACATATCCCAGAACCCGGTGTCACAAGTACATGAGCAATTTCTAAGAATTTATACAATCATTACAAATCCTGTTCGAAATACAACTAGACAAGGAAATTTAAAATGAAAATAGATACAGTATGAAGGTGACTCTGTCAGCTGCGGATCGCCTCTGAATGATGCAGCTTGCCTAAGTCTCTGAATCCTCCACATTGTTATGAAAGTACCAAGGCAATAAAATGCACAGCAAATATAGCATGAGTACAAAATAATGTGTACTCAGTAAGCCGCCCGCCTAACCTCAGAGAGGTAGTGACGAGATGTCAAATTAGACACTTACTAAAGGTCCATTTAAAATATTAAAGAGTGACACTAAGTATGGTTTTATCATAGGCAATTTATAAAACAAGATTTAAATATCTTTCAACTCCGTTCACGTTAACACCTTATATCTTCGTCATATTAACAATTAATCAACATGGTGATTTAATCGAATAATAATAAATCGACGGGAAGGAACAAGTTCTTCCAAAAAGTCTTTTTATAACTTTAAATCTCTGTCATTTCAATCGATAATATAATATTTCAGGCCAGTAATCAGGCAAAAAATCATAGCAACTACGCAGCAAATATCATGCGCAGGCAATGCCGAGGGTCGAACAGCGGACCAACAATAATAAAATGTGCACTGTCGAAGGGTCGATCGGCTCGAACCATAGATGCATCTATTTTCCCCGCTCGCGAATCGAGCATGCAACGCGGTTAACATAATACGGCTAGCCTGCTCGCGAATCATACATGCGACTCAGGTGCTCCTATGAATACAGGGTCTTCCTGCTCGCGAATCACTCAAGAGACTTAGGCACCCAAAGTTACACATATCCACATAATAAATTCATATTTTATCAAGAAAATAATATTTTTTCTCAGGAAAGTGGTAAAATCTTTATTAAAAGAAACATGAAATATAGGTTTTGAAATCTTTTTTCTGAAACTCATTTGTCAAGTTTAGTGATACTCCATGATACAACCCAGTCCGAGTACACATATATCCACAACGAAACCAATTCTCTTTCTAAAAGATTTAACAACATGAACTCTATATTTCTTTTAAACATTCAATTATGTTTCGGCCATATCGGTAGTTTAATATTACAGGCAGGGTTACAGGTACACATATAAAGCATGCTAGTGGGTCCTAGGCTACCCGAACATGGCATAATAGTAGCTACGCACGGACTCCCATCACCTCGTGCGTATGTAGCCCCACGAAGATAATAGCATGTACATAATTAATTCACCTAGGGGGACGATTCCCGCTCACAAAGTTAGAAAGGAGACTTACCTCGCTCCGAAATTCCAACACCGACTTCTAAGCCTTTTTGATGACTCCAACGGACGCACAACGCTCTGAAACTACCACATAATGGCAAATCAATGAAAATTCATCCTAATACTCACAACAAATTCATATTATATACTTTCCCGACCCCGCTCAGAAAAATGACCAAAATGCCCTCGGGCCCACATGCCCGAAAATCCAAAATTCTCGAAGATACGTTCTACCCATAACCTTACTAACCCAAATATATAATTTACTCAAATATTCATGCTCAATTCGTGGATAAAAAAAACTAAATTTACACTTTCTAGGTTTTTCTTCACCAACCCCAATTTTTCCCACAATTTCCCATATCAAACTTATGCAATGATCTTGTATTCAACTTGGAAATGAGAAGGAATCACTTACCTCTTGATGCTTGGTGAAATCTCCCTTGAAAAGCTCTCCAAAATCGCCTAAACCATGAAGAAATGAAGACAATGAACCCAAAATTCTCGTTTTAAAACATTCTGCCCAGATCGATTTCTGCACCTGCGGTTTTCCTCAACTTCAGCCCAAATCGCACATGCGCCCCACTGTCCGCACCTGCGGCTTCGCAGGTGCGGAAAATCCATCGCACCTGCGGTCCCCAGCCAATCCTGCCCACTCTCGCACCTGCGACGCCCAAGCCGCACCTGCGGCGCCCAAGCCGCACCTACGGCTCCACACCTGCGGCCAAATCCTCGCAGGTGCGATTACACTCGATGACAACAAGCTTCAGCCTTTTTCCAACTTCAACTTTGATCCGTTAACCACCTGGAATCCACCCGAGGCCCCCGGGGCCCCGTCCAATCACACCAACCTGTCCCAAAATATGACACGGACTTGCTCGAGCCCTCAAATCACATCAAACAACGCCAAAATCATGAATCGTACTCAAATCCAATTCTTTAAGAACTTAGAATTTTAAACTTCTACATCCGACGCTGAAACCTTTCAAATCACACCCGATTTACCTCAAATTTTGCACACAAGTCATATTCAACATTAAGGACATGCTCTAACTTCCGGAATCGCATTCCGACCTCGATATCAAAACTTCCACTTCCGGCCGGATTTCTCAAAAACCTTCAAATTTCTATCTTTAGCCGAATGGCCCCAAAACGACCTACAAACATCCAAGTTCACTTCCGATCGCGCTCCCAATTCTAGAATCACCATACAGAGCTATTCCCAAACTCGGAATCCCAAACGGACATCAACCTCACTGATATGCACTTCAAGCCCAAATTCATGAAATCCTTCTAAAATGCTAACTTCCACAATATACGCCGAAACGCTCCCCGGTTATCCAAAACCCGATCCGTACATACACCCAAGTCCGAAATCATCATACGAACCTGCTGGAACCTTCAAATCCTGATTCGGAGATTACTCAAGATTCTAATCTTAGTTGATTTCTTCAACTTAAGGCTTCTAAAATGAGAATTTTCTTTCCAAATCAATTCTAAACTTCGTGGAATTCAATTCCGACCACGCTCGCGGGTCATAATACCTGAAACGGAGCTGCTCACGACTTCAAACCGTTGAACGCCATGCTAGAGCTCAAAACGACCAGTCGGGTCATTAAATTCTCTCCCACTTAAACCTGCGTTCGTCCTCGAACGTGCTAAGAACTGCTCTGGAGTTACCTGAAATCACTATTTAACATCTCGAGCACCTGCCCGTGCTACCACAACCCAGTCGAGCACAATAGCTTGATCAAATCTGGAGA
Source organism: Nicotiana knightiana (assembly GCA_005239525.1). Classification (NCBI taxonomy): domain Eukaryota; kingdom Viridiplantae; phylum Streptophyta; class Magnoliopsida; order Solanales; family Solanaceae; genus Nicotiana; species Nicotiana knightiana. Next base: position 924 of record ML412761.1, on the reverse strand, counting down.
TTTCTTCTTTATCCATACAATAAGCTCAGAGTTCATTCAAACACCTGAAATTTTTCTAACGAGGCCTAGTTTCAATATATATAAGCACTGCATCAACTAGCACACAATATACCGGATCATAAATGCATACCCTTGCTGAATCAACACCATTCACCGCATAACTCATCGTCAGACCACAATGACGCTCCCTGAACCTTAATAGCCAAGGTCCACGAATCTGATGCTCCTGATGCACCTCATAACAATTATACAGACATCGTGCTTTAATGCTGGCGATACAACCACAACGGAGCAAATGCGTAGAAATCCGCACTCAACTGCAGAGTTAACAAATCCTTGAATACCTCATCTTGACTAGAATCGTCACTTTCATTATAAACCTGAATGATGGTATTTGTTCTTTAATACACACTTCACATAACCTTATCGTATTGATCCCTGGTACGATAAATCTCGACTCACCCAGTATGAACTGCTCAGACAGTAAATCACCCCAAACATGGCTAACAGCCTCACATGATACCGCATCGCCCAATAAGCCATAACTCAAACATGATAATAAGAAACGACTCAGGACAGAACTACTCAGCTCACACAACTAATATGAATTCTTACCAGAAAATAGGAAATAAATCACAAAAAAATAAATACATATTAACCCTTCTCATCATCACACTGTTGCGGCATGCAACCCGATTCAAATAACATACCCGTGGCGACGTGCCACCCGATCCACACATAAAATTTACATAAAGAGATATATATACGGAGCTGATTTGCTCACTATTACGAATTACTGAATATCGATCACAAGCATGCTAAGTGCATAGTACCATCCTGGGGAGACTGATAAAGCCATAGGCTACAAAACTCCAGCACAACTGAGGTGCGATATATATATATATATATATATATATATATATA
>ML412759.1:5611-20661 GCA_005239525.1 Nicotiana knightiana | reverse complement strand
AGGATTGGATTCCTCGCTTAGGGATCGTTTGGTATAATGTTGAGATAAATTAGGATATACGATGTAATTAACTATCTTACATTTTAGAAGAATTAACTCAAACAGTCGCTCACCTGACTATTTAAACTAGAAATAGCTCATAAATATATAATATATATATATATAATCGATATATAATATGTATATAATCATATCTAATCAATGTATAATGCATGCATACCAGTTAAAAAAAGTAAACATTAAATTTCGCCGGTTATATTTTATCTGAATAGTTAATTCTTATTATTTTAATATAAATTGTATCTCGAAATACTTATAATCAAATATGAGATAAATATAATTTTAAGTTTTATTCCAAAATTATTCTTATTCGTACCAAGCGTTCCCTAAATATTTTCTAGCTGAACAAAGTCAAAGATAGATAATTAAATGGGGTATATTATAGTGTCTATTACTATGTACCTTTCGGCACGAATTTGATCATAAAGCCAGAATCCCCTTTTTGATGTGACTGTTTGTTCAAAAGCTCCATACGAATAATCGTTAAATTCGAAATTTTTTATTAGTCTATTAATTTGAATTTATATGGCATAAGATCTATTAAAGGAAAAGACGTTTCGTATCAGAAGTTTCTCTATTCTTCAGATTCGATTCAAAATATCTCGTTAAAAATAACAACTTACCCCATCTAATGTATGTACAATAAGTTTAAGCACAACGTACAAACACTTCAAGCAATATCGAAATCAAAAGTTTACATCTTATCTTTCTAAAAATATTTTTTTTGGGTTTTAACTTATAACCTTAAGCAATTTTTGAATTCTATCTTATATTACATTAGTATCCTTTCGTATATTAAGGTGATTCAATAATTTATATATGACAAAATACTTATTTTATTTTATTTGTGCTGTATAATGTTTTGATGAATTAAATTCAGTCAAACCCTGTGACATTACATAACCTCACTTTTATGTTAAACATTTGTTGATTTGATATTAACATCAATTATACATTAAGCTCCCGTTTGGCCATTATTTTTCAAAAAAGTTAAAATATTATTTGTTCATGTTAATATGATCAGTTTTTGAAAATATTTTGATTTTATTTTCAAGTTTTTTTTTCTTCAAATAATGCATGTCCAAACACAACTTTAACTTTCAAAAAATTATTGCTTAACACAATTTCAAAAAAAATTTCTTTCAAACTTTAATTAAATCTATGTCCAAACGCTAGCTAAATGTTTTATTTTTAATCAAGGACGTAAAAATTATATCCATCACATAACATTCGTTAGGCTAAATTTTCCACTTGTGTGACACTAAGAGCCCGTTTGGACATAAGATTTTTTTAATGTTTTTTCGAAATCATTATTTGGCCATAAAATTTTAAATTTTCACTTAGGAGATAGAATTTGAAATTTTTCAAAAATTTAGAAAACTCCAAAAAATTATTTTTCAAAATTTTCACTCAAATTACAACAACAACACAACAACAAAAAAAAATCCAGTTTGATCCCAACATGTGGGGTCTGGGGAGAGTGGTCTGTACGCAGACCTTACGCCTACCTAATGCAGGTAGAGAGACTGTTTTCAATAGACCCTCGGCTAAGGAAGGGCAAGAAGAAGAAGAGGGAAGCAAGGAAGGAGGAGAGACGAGAGAAAAAAAAATGACAGATAAAGGATAAATAATATCAAATATACAATACCTGAGGCAAACAAAACCACATAACATAATAAAAATCTAAGAATATGAAGGGAAATGCATGCTACTAAGCCTAACTGTGAACATTATAAACTACCTACTAACCTTCTACCTTAATCCTCGACCTCCACACCCTCCTATCAAGTGTCATGTCCTCAGTGAGCTGAAGCAACGCCATGTCCTGCCTAATCACTTCTCCCCGGTACTTCTTAGGCCTACCACGACCCCTTCTCAAATCCTCCATCGCCAACCTCTCACATCTCCTGACAGGGGCATCAATGCTTCTCCTAACATGTCCGGGGGAGTTCTTGACTGGCCAACACTTAGCCCCATACATTACTCATACTCAGAAAAATTCAAAAACAATCCAAAATTATATTCATCTCCAAACACAACTCCTATTTTCAAATATCGTTTTCATTTTTTTTTGTGGACTTTTTACAATTCTTATGTCGAAACGCCTACTTGTGAGTGTAATTTGAGTAAAAAATTTAAAAATATCTTTTTGAAAATTTTCAAGTTTTTGAAAAAATTCAAATTTCATCTTTAAGCGAAAATTAAAAATTTATAGCCAAATATTAATTTAAAATCTAAGCAGGCTCTAAAATATGTTGCAAAAGGGGGTTAATTTTCTTTAAATAAAACAAGCGTCACCTCAGTTTTGTTGGGTCCTCAAATTTTGTGTAAAGTTCTTTGTTCTTCCCTAAAATAGCAAAAGAATTTCATTGTAGAGAGAGAAAGAGAGAAGCATAGTCATGTCGGACGAAGAGCACCATTTTGAGTCAAAGGCAGATGCAGGTGCCTCCAAAACTTACCCTCAACAAGCTGGTACTATCCGCAAAAATGGTTATATAGTCATCAAAGGCCGCCCTTGCAAGGTTAAATTCTTTTCTTTTTGGGTTTAAATTCTCCTTTTTAGTTCATATATTTTGAATTTTGATGTGTTTTCTCGAATTGGGTGTGCATAAAAATCGGATCTTGATGATAATCTCCCTATGATGCATGTGTGTGTTGTTTTTTGGATCTGATTGGGTTAAGTTTCTTCTGGATCTTTCTTTTTAATTTATTTTTAGATGTATTTACTGATAGAGGAAAGGGTGTGTTTAGTTTCTTAGATTTATTGTCTTTTAAAAAAAAAAAGAATGATGATTGATTGGATTAATGTGTATGTATATATTAGTCAGCTAGTATGTTTTATTGGTAATTTGACATGTCAGATTGGTGTGCTGTTTTCCTTGCTTTAGCTATTACTCTCTCCGACATAATTTATTTGATGGTGTTTGACTGTAAACGAGAAATCGATATGTTTTATGCATATATTTTTGTGGCTATAAAAGCATTGCATTAGCGGTAAACGAGAAGTTTAAAGCTAAAGTGCTTCTAAATATTTAAAGGAGTCAATCTTTTTGGGACAGACAAAATGGGACAGAGGGAGTGATTGAAATAAATTATCTGAATCTTTGAAACTTTATTCAGAATCTGGTTATTGAGTAGATGCTAGGAGATGTTTGCTGAGTTGGATTGGTTTTGGTAACTAAACTGAATAGCTCGATTTAGTATCTATATTTGCCATTACCTAAGGCTCCTTTTGAGATGCAATTTTAAGGTTCAATCTCTTTGAACTTCTTTACAGGTGCTTCTACTCCCGAGTTTAAATGGGGATTTGTCGTTTGTTGGAGTAGCCTGCAAACTAATTAATATATGCCCTTATCAAGCTATTTAGCCCAACCCCCCGATCTAGTTAGGAAATGTGAGGATGGGTGTAATGGATTAGTCTGTCATGTGAAGTAATGTTTTGCTTGGTGGTAGTGACGATCAAACCATCAAAACCATATTTAGCACTTTTTCGTGCCATATGACTGTTGACTTCTAAATAGCTCGCCCTTTACAACTAGGAAAGGATTTCATTTACATTTTAATTTAGTGCATGGTAAGGTTCAAGACGAATGAGACAGAAAGAAAAGAGATGATTTCATCTCATTCTTTCACCATATTTTCTTCTCAAACCAAACCAGGCCCAGGACCAAGTTAAGAATTAGGAACCTTGATAGAGGGATAAGTTTATTACTAGCGGCTTTGTAGTGCCACATTTACCTTCTTTCTTTACCCAAGATTTTTTTCTTCAAGACAACCCATGTCTTTTCAAATGGCGGATATAGCCAAGTGAGCGAGGAAGTGGATGTTAACTCAGATTTATTATCTGTTGGATACATTCCATCAATTGCCGTCTCTTCTCTTTATTGTATATCTTCTGCAATGTATTTTTTACACTCGTTTTACTCAAAACAACATTCTGAAATGGAAAAAGATCGTAGTATTGCCCAATGATAGAGCTACCTGACCTTGTCTGAAGAAGGTGGTCAAAGAGGATAAAATATCTAAATAGTGCTCATGCTCCTAGGCAATAATGGAACTTCCTGGGATTTTATATGATTGACTAGTCCATTTACAGCAGACTATTTGGATTTTTAATTGTTCACTAGCAAATTTATCATGGATTTGAATTTTCAAGTACTATTCAGCTGTAAGCAAGTGTTGTAGTATAAATAGGTTCCCTTTAAAAGATTAACACATTATCTCGCTTGATTCCCCCCTCTATTTCTGAAAATGATGAAAGGCAAGGCCAGTATAGGTTCTAGTTCAGTGTGACTGTTGTGTCAGCCAAAATACTGAGTTTCCATTATTTTCTTTGGTCTTGTTGCTACCTGGTATATTCATTTACTGGTCTACTTTTTGAAACATGGCTGTTCAAAGAAGGTTGTTGAATTATATTATGGTAATCTTGAGCAGGTTGTTGAGGTCTCCACTTCAAAAACTGGCAAGCACGGACATGCTAAATGTCACTTTGTGGCAATTGACATTTTCAATGGAAAGAAACTTGAAGATATCGTTCCTTCTTCCCACAACTGTGATGTAACGAAGTGTTTCTTTCTCCTCTTTTTTGTCTCTACTATTGTATTGTTTGGTCTACCAGCAAAGGAAGTTTGATTTTTTCCTGTTTTGTACACGTTCTTCTCAGGTGCCACATGTCAATCGTACAGACTATCAGCTGATTGACATCTCCGAAGATGGTTTTGTAAGTTTTCTTTTACCACTTATGTGAAGTGGGGATCAGTCACTGATACTCTTTAGGTGTTAGTAAGACCAAATTGAGTAATGGACGGGAAGTCAATAGTGGAAAATAACTTAGGTGTTTGCCAAGTTTCTGTGATACAATTTATTCAATTTTTATGATTTAATCCATGAAGTTCTGTTTGCAAAGGTTGAGTTTCGTTCGCTGATTCTTTCTTCAGTGACCTCAACGTATTTTGATTCGTTTCATTGTCTTAGGTCTCCCTTCTTACTGAAAGTGGAAACACCAAGGATGACCTCCGGCTTCCCACCGATGAAGCTCTGCTGAAGCAGGTATCAACTTTAGACGATACGTCAAAGAATGTTTCTTCTGATATATCTTTTTATACAGTACAAAAGGGGAACATGACATCGGAAATTATTTTCCTTACAACTATATTAGCTTATTTTTTTCAGCTTATTAGTTGCTCCAACCATTTATTTATTTATTTTGGTTCCCTTCCCTTTTGATCCCCTTTGTTGGAGCTATCCTTTGGTGGCCGGAACCCACGACCCTGAGGTTATAGGTAGGGATGGCAAGTTGTGCGGTGCGGTTGCGGGGCAAATTGCATAAACCCGCGAACATTTTAACCCGCCCCGCCATGCATAGCATTTTCACCCGTGTCCACCCGCCCCACACACACACCCGCGTCCACCCGCCCCGCCCTGCATAAGTATTTTCTCATTTTCCATTTTGTTTGCTTATTTCTTGTTTATAGTTTGACTGAAATTTTCAATTTAATCAACCAAAAAAATTGAAAGTTTTTTTGTTGCTTATGTACTGAATTCTACAATTTCAAAAAAAATAAAAAAATATTTGTTGCTCATTGTGAAAAACGCAAATGATCCCTTATGTATTAATTTAATATTCATTGTAAAATAGTATTTACATTCCTATAGTACGATTTCTAATACTCCTTAATGACTTGTGTATAACCCAATAATAAAACTAATTTGTTTGAGTCATTGTTTTGACTCTGAAGGAAGTTCAACAGAAAAGTAAAAGAAAGGTTAACTTTGATAAAAAAAATATTAAGCACGGAGTATTATATTTGTCTTTCCAAAACAAAAGTCTATAAAAGATCATAACTTGCAGTTATTATCGAACTTATGAAGAATAAGAAGAAAACTTACTTAAACTCGCATAAATCTGCATAAACCCGCAACCCACCCCGCATCAATTTTTATGAAAAGGTATTTAAACCTGCCCCGGCTCGCATAGATTTAAACCCACACCGCCCTGCATAGTCTTAAACCTGCACCGCCCCGTTTGCCATCCCTAGTTGTAGGTTGGGGGGGCCGACCATCTGAGCAACCTGCTTTTGTCAGTTGCTCCTACTAACACTTGCAATATTATTATTAAATTTTGGTACGCAAATATTTTGTCAAAAACAATCCGATTTGCTAATATTAATATTAGTTATATATATAAATATATATAAATACTTTCCACTCATTAATTACATCACGAAAACGTTTTCTATGATTTTCCATGGGAAATGAATTTTGTCATACTAAACATGAGTTTTTCCGGTTTGTGTTTCGTAGGTTAAAGATGGGTTTCAGGAAGGAAAGGATCTTGTGGTGTCTGTTATGTCTGCAATGGGCGAAGAGCAGATTAATGCCGTTAAGGACATCGGTACCAAGAACTAGTTGTGTCTCTGCAGCATAAATTGTTGCTATAGTCAAGATATTATTACGGTACTTCGATATGACTTGATTATAGTTGCGCGTTAAAATCTCATATTGAGATGGCTTGAGTGTTTTGATTTGCACTGATAAAACACAGATTGTAGAAGACAACTGCTGCTGGATTGGCTTTGAGCCTTTGACAGCAGAGTTGAATTACATAAGTCTGTTATTCCTGTTATGTTGCCCTATATTTTGCTTAATCTGCATCCAGATGATCTTCTTTGGATTATTCATTGTTCCTTGCTGAGAAATTTGGCTTTCTTTTCCAACTTTTGATGGATGAAGTTACTAGCTATATTTTCTGGTGGGAGGTAACAAGTCAGTCAAGAAATTGAGATGTGTACAAACTACCACCATTTTTTAAATTAAAGAAACATCTTTATTTGTACCTGCAGTACACTCCTAGGGGTATGGTTCAGTCATAAAAGCATAACGTGTGATATGTAGGTTAGGCGCAAGTCACTCAGTTTCATTTTTCCACAAATAAAAGTCTAGTATTTAACTAGAGAAGGTTCGAGGGGACGAGCCTATTATTCACTGAGTTTTGAGTTTCTGCACTAATTGGATACTCGGGAATTTCTCAAAAACACACTTGGCAAAGGAAGGTATATTCCCAAAATATAGATTCATCGATTCTACAGCAGCGTAAAAGAAACTAAGCAAATACAAAAAAAAAGAAAAAGATATAAACCAAACGAGTGAAAAGATATTAACGAAGCTGAGACTCAAGAATAGATTAAATATTCAGAAAGATAAATTTGAATCATACGAAAGGAAACATATTCAATAAATTGTAGTTTGCTACTCATAATCGCTAAAATACCTTGTGTCTTGCTAGTGAATATTTGGGAAATAAATTAATTTCGATAAGAGCGGCATAGTAAGTTTGGGAATTAGGATTTTGAGTTTAATTATTTGTTGGCTTGTAACTATTTTCATAGTTCGAAAGCCTAAGAAAAAATAATGTTTTATTATTTTCAAACATAATATATAAATATATTTTCACATATAAATTTATTCGGTATGGTTCGGTATTTTTTCGATTTATTTTCATAAAATAAAAAACCTACCCTAATTAGCGGTACGATAATATATTTACATAAAAACCTACACTTTTATCGAAAGAAACCTAAAAATTGATTTGGTACGGTACAGTTCGATCGATCTAGTCGGTTTTTAAATATTCATTGACAACCCTAATTGTACTGTTTGTGTGAAGTAAACTTATCTACTTTGGGACATAATTCAATATGTAATGTATTTGTCAAGTTCATTTGAAGATGGGAACCCATTGAAGATATTTGAGCTATGAGATACACTTTTAGGTTTGGCTCTAATGTTGGTGTCTGAGTTAAAGGATTGTTTGGTTTCGAGGTTGGATCGATGATTGTATTAATAATTAGTTGTTTTTTAAGGTAATGTGACAATGCTATTCAGTAATATTCTGCATTTACCGACTTAAAATTTTGCCTTAAAACCTTAAATCACCTTTCGAGACAGATCATGTTATATGCTCTTTTGCCATATATTAACTTAAAATCTTTGATCGCCTTTGGAGATAAATGGACCGGGTTAACTTTAGTTGTGTTATATGATACCTAGGGGTGTACATGGATCGGGTTGATTCGACTTTATCTTAATCAAATCAAATTAATTAAATCGGTTTGATTTTGTCGGATTTTTCTTGTTACATGAGTATTATCTCAATCTTACTTTGTCAAATTTTTTATAAGTAAATATATGTTTAGTAAAATTTAAAAAAATTGACAAATATATGATATAATAACATATTCTTAGACGTGTGACAATAATTTTTTGTGGATGTATAGTTTCAAGGTTAACTGAATTTAATAATAAACATAAAAATTAATGTGATACCTATATAATGATATGTTTTATTTAATTTTAAAATATCGAAATACCACTTCAAATTCGAAAAAATATATAAGAATTTAATAGACCTTGAAATATGAGTATGAGAGAACAAAGAGATTGACGTATTTCACTAACACTTGATAAGAAAGTGATCATATAACACATTATCTAAAGTTAATAAAAATAGACCACTTCATATTTAACTAAATAAACATTTCTTAAGAGAATCGCAAATATTTCTAGACGTTTTAAATTTTTTTTATGAAAAGTCTTACAATTATAATATATATATCGGTTTGGCTCGAGTTTTTTTTACAAAACAAATTAAACAAATCTAATAGGTTTTTTTAATCGATTTTGCTTGTCTTTCTCGGTTCGGTAATGACACCAATTGATAGTTTTAATTATTAATATTGGATCACTGAAATAACAAATCCGTTGTAGTCTAGGTGGTTAGGATACTCGGCTCTCACCCGAGAGACCCGGGTTCAAGTCCCGGCAACGGAATCATTTTTCCTTTTGCCCTATTTTGTTCTCCCTTTTTTTTCTGGAGTATATTCAGTAGGATATTTGTTGACTATTTAAGAGTTTCCAAAAGTCCATATGCTAATTCAGTCAAATGATAAGTGACTCAAATTTACCAACAATATGACCCGAGTATTAATTCTATATAAGAAAGTGAATACTGTTCCCCTCAAAAGTCATCAAAATTTAACTACTTATTCATGCAAAGATAAAATGTGAACCAAAACATTTTTAAAAATTCGAAAAAAATCCAGCATAATACGATGGAGCTCCAACATAATATACTGGAGGTATATGCAGGAGCTCCAAAATCTAGCATATTATGTTGAAGCTTTTCGTGTTTCAATCAAACGCTGGCTATTTTTCAGTCACCACTTCGAAAACTGGCTAGCTTTGTTATTTTCACCTTATAATTTAGTCATTTTTTGAGCTAATGACTTTGCTTTGGTGGTGCCTCATCCATTATTTCCTCTACAAGAAGTCAATCATTGACACAGACGCGCAAAAAAAAAAAAATACATTATATAATGGCTGCGCAAATCGCTCCAGCTTTATGCTCTGTCAATGAATTAATTATAGAGCAAGAACTCAGCAAGTAAGTGTTATAGTTCGATCAATTTCACACTTTTACAAGTCATTCTTTACAATTGGGATGAGCAAAGAAATGAAACCATTACCAGTTCTAAACAACCATTTCTGCCTCTTTGATGCTGCTAGGAATCCCCACATCAAACCTCATAGTTGGCTTGTATTGCTCAGGGACTTCAGCACCAGCCTGTACACATATTTCCACTACTGCAGGAGCTTGCCCGTAGAAGCTCCGAAGCTCTCGTTGCAACGATTGAGTTACATCGGGAACGTGCCAAACATATCTTGGTGGTATTAAGTCATCTAGCACTGCTGTCTGCCAACCGTGTTGTCCGTTTCGTTGTTGGTGCTTATGAGCTCCACAGTTTTGTGCTTTGTGTCCGCTTGGACCAACATGCACCTCTGGACAGTACCCGCAAACTCTCACCGGATACATCTTCATCAGCCTATTCGCTCCTACTCTCATTTTTTCCCACGCTTCGAGTGTTTCTTCAGCGAGCAACACCTTTTCTTCTGCACTCGACGGTGGTTCTACCTCTGCATCGGGTATCTCAGTTAAAACTGGAGGCACTGGAGATTCTGGCTCGGGATCAGGCAATTCACTTTCATCTGCATCAACGAATTCATTTTTTCCGGTCCATATGATTGGTTTTCTTCTCCTCTTGGTTGGATATTCAGGTATATCAACACCTGCTTGGATACAAAGCTCCACGACTGCAGGGATTCGAGGGATAGAAAATCTCTCCTCATGTGAAATTCGTTTCCCTAGGCGATCATATAAATGGTAGGATTCAAGTGGCACCATTATGTCTTCAAGAACTGTCTTTCCCCACTCATGATGTCCTTTGCGTTTTGAAGCTTGTGATCCTCTACATGACTTGAAAGGATGCCCAACAGGTCCCACATGGATTTCGTTACACCACCTGCAGAATTGGCACAACATGTAAATTCAAAACATTAATGATTTCGACGGAGACATAACTATGCAGTAAAACTTAAAAACATCTCCTAGAAATAAAGATCATGACACTCTCAAGTTAAGAGCTAAAGTAGCATTTGCCTATGCAAAAAGGAACAAAATGCAGGAGTCAAGTGCAACATTTTGCAGTTTGCTTATAAAGCTTAGGGCACAGGTGAAGTTGTCTCCATGTGACCTATAGGTCACTGCCTCACATGCTCGAGCCGTGGAATCAGCCACTGATGCTTGTGTCAGGGTAGACTGCCTACATCACACCCCCTTGGGGTGCGGCCCTTCCCCAAANCCCCCCCCCCCCCCCCCCTCTTTTTTTGAAATAAAGCTTAGGGCAATGGAAAGAGTTGCTTTGAGGCGCAGTGCCTTTTGAAACACTAATCTTATACTAATAAGTGGATCAGGAAGAAAATTACTTGCAACCATTAACAGGTACCACTTTCAAGAGCCGCTTGAGATTGTTAATCACTGTTATCCGTGCGTTAAACACATTGTACGCGAGAGGAACTAGGCTTTTGATGACCAATCCGATTTTTGGTGGAGGCACACGTCTTTTAGGTAGTCGATTTTTCATTCTCTCCCTCGCAGCTCTCCGTAGCTCCACAATAGGTATTGGGAAGGGCTTCTTCTCCTTCCTTGAATAGTAACGAGGCAAATCTGCATTTTGCGGATGATCGCATCTGATAACAGCGGCTCGGACAGGACATAACTTCTCTGATGGACCTCTAAACTTCAATTGAACTGCCACCCCACTGCAACTTTGCTGCAAGAGGTTCAGACACGAGTTTTATTAAAAAATAAATAAGATGTGGATGAGTAAATTCAACTCATAAGCAAATCTTTTCTCTCCAATAGTTGCAGAAGCAAAGATCCATGGTTTGACATAACTAAGGCAATCGTACTCACTAACAGGCTAGTTTTATCAGAGAAAAGGAAAGGATCCAAGTGACAGATCCATGTATCAATATCACCTAGTAGAGTTACATGAAAGCTAAAGCACAGATGGAAAAACCAATAAAAGCCAATCGACAATGTCTATGAAGGATGCTCTTTGACAACAACATTTGTCACTACACACCATTATGGATTCATAGCCAACTCTTTTGGTCACCACACTTTCCCTGTTACTGTTAAATTATAACTTCTAAACCATAAAATTATGAACATAAGAAGGTATTTAGTGGCTGTTCTGAAATAGAAAGAAAAACGTTTCTAGCTCGAACAATCTGGAACCAAAAGAATAAGGTGTGATAATTACTTTGCTCCTTTGATAAAAAAAAAAGTACTTCATCAATAATTACTCTGCTGCTCCCTTTTTTTCATGAGGTCTCCTATGTTCCATTTTCTATGGCACTCTTTCTTTTTTAATCTTTTCAAAAAAAGAAAGATACCTTTCTATATTTGAAAATTATTTAACTTTAAAATTTTCATTTTACCCTTAATAACATACATTTATAGTCACAGAAATGTCATCACATGTTTAGGACCACAAGTTCTAAGGTACTTTTGGTGTGTCGCAACTCGCAAAAGTCTTTGACTTTTTCTTAAACTTCATGCCTAACCGATTACCACCATATAAGATGAAACGCAGAGAGTAAAAGACTTCCTTTTTTAATGAAGCGGAGGGAGTACAAGGCTTTGCGCGCACTAATAGATACGAAGTTGCTATCATCACCTACCTAAACAACTACTAAAGGCTCTTCGATCCAAAAGAAAATATAGTAGGATAAAATAGTGTGGTTATCAGAATGAAATAGACAAAATAGAGGATAAACTGATTTTTGTAGGGAGAATGAAGTTATAAGATAACAATTTGGTAAACCCACAAGAATACTAATATTAACCAAAGTACACAGCGGAGCTGCACAGCTGAATTAACTCCATTAGCATTACAACCTCATTGCATATTGCCTACAAAAGAAAGGTATAACATTCTATTTTACTACACCTACTCACGTTACATTTAAAGAGGGCTTTTCTGTGCCTCCTTCCCTTCAAAGAAGGTTGGGGCCTAGAAGTAGAAGACTTATCATAAAACAAATGTATGTACTGCTGAGTAGTCTTTCAGAAAAACAAGTGTACCCATTCTGTTTGTCGGGACATCAAATTACAGGACATACCAAATAAAACATTGCCCCTAGGAGAACAAGCAGTTTATCTACATCGAATACAATAATGACAAGAACTACACCTCAATCCTAAGCTAGTTGGGATCAGCTACATTAATCCTCACTATCCACTCAGCAGATATACACTCAAACCTCTCTATAACAACATCTCTATATAACAGTCATTCACTATAAAAGCCAAGTTTTTCTCGGAACCAATTTTTATGTTATGTTATAATATATGTCCTCTATAAAGGGACTTCACTATAGCAGCCAAAAAATATTAGAACAAACGAGGCTGTTATGTAATGTGAAAAGATAGTTTATGCTAGGAAACTAATGCGAGTTAGAATTGGCAAACCTGCAAAGAATCAAGTGAACTTAGATTATACTGGGGATTGCATCTCAAAATTCTGACTTTAGGTGGTTGAATTCTCCCTTTGCTATGTACTAAAACTGTGGTACTGAGTTGGGAGTGTAGACAGCCACAATCCATTCCTGCAATAAGAGAACTAGTTGGGCTCACACCTTACACTTGTATGGATAATAAAATCAAATGTAGTATATATAGCACCAATTAGAGAAAACTGTCCAGAAAATACAAAGGAAACAAGTGTTAAGGGGGAAAAAAAAGGCATCAAATTGAGCAAAAATATTAGTCACAATCAGTGTTGTCAGAGGCGTGCTTAAAGCGCGCTTAAGCCCGGAATCGAGGCACAAAACATGTTGAGCGCTTTGCTTCGCTTAGCGGGCACTTCAGGGTCGTTCTCTAACACATACTTTTCCTTGCCAATGAGTGTAATCTTGAAGAGGTACACTAAACAATTGATATTTCACTTTATCGTAAAAAAAAATTCAATTCCCTTGTCTGTGTATTTTTTATTCTTGCTTATAATTATTAGTCTTGTACTACACATACATATTTGTACATTTTCTCCATTTGCACCTTTCTTCGTTAAAGCTCACGCTTTATTTTTAGCTTTGCGCTTAAAGCTCCCAACAAACTTTAGAGCTTTTTTGCCCCTTTTCGCCTTTGACAACACTGGTCACACTCTCATTCAGATATTTTAACATTATAAAAAGATAATATAATCGGTGCATTCATCACAGTAGTCATTTAATTTCATTAGAATTTATAAACCAGAAATCAAATAGTAGTCAACATAGATTCTCCATTTTAATACACAAAATGAACTTTCATTTTCATACTAAACTGAAATTTCAATCAAGAACAGAAAAACCCATGAGCTAAATTTAACCAAACGTCTGAAAAGCAGCTGAAAATAGTTATAATCCCAATTAAATTATAGCTACAAAAATGGCTTTACAAAAAGGTAAATATAGCAAAAGATACTAAAATCTGAAAAATCTTGTAATAGCATTACGGAAAAGATTGGATATTACCTTAAATCATTTAGATGAAGATTTCATTAAAAATAAAAAGGAGCCAAAAAAATCCTGTGGAGCTTTTAAGAAGAAGAAGAAGAAGGGAGCAAAATCGGATAATGTTCAGTTTCGGGCCTGAAATAATTACGTCCAATGGCTTGATGGGCCCCTTAGATGGGCCTGTTTAAGGGCTGAGTTTTTGAGCCCATTAGATGGGCCTATTTAAGCAGCTATACTACACAGTATAGCCGCTTCTAAAAATAATAGCAGGTAAAATGTATTTTTTTTATATATTAATTATATATTTTTTATATATTTGACTAGCGGTGTAATTATTTTTTTCTGAATGGCTAATGTATGACTTGCCCGACAAAGAAGTGGGCAAAGTGCACAAATAGTCAGTTTTAGGACCCCTATTTACAAGATTTTTAGGCCTCATTTGTTTTTATTAAGATTAAGACATCTGAATCTGAATACACATCTGAATATCAAGATGTGTATTAAGATTAAGACGTCTGAATTTGAATACACATCTGAATATATTAAGATGTGTATTAAGATCTTAATAGAAATAATTAAGACTGTTTGATTTTTAACATCTGAATGTATAAAATTTATCTTTATTTGAAAATTAATAAACATAAAATTCAAATGAAATACTAACTAATCTAATATTCTATCAATAAACTATA
Source organism: Nicotiana knightiana (assembly GCA_005239525.1). Lineage (NCBI taxonomy): Eukaryota > Viridiplantae > Streptophyta > Magnoliopsida > Solanales > Solanaceae > Nicotiana > Nicotiana knightiana. Next base: position 6,010 of record ML412759.1, on the reverse strand, counting down.
TAGTTGTTTAAAATATGATAGTTGTTGGTGATGATGGCTAACGGGTGATAGAGACAGTGGTTGATGATAGTTTTGGTTAATGATGATGGTTCATGCTAGTAGCTAGTAGTGATTGGTAGTGGTGCCGCTTATGATTGAGGATGGTGGTGGTGGGTGGTGATAGTTAATAAAGGCGGGTGGTAGTAGTAGTTGTGACTAAGAAAGGTGATAGGTGAGTGGTGGTAAGTTATAATAATAGGTAGTGTCGGCTGTGGCTGTTGGTGGCGGTTGAGTGGTCAGTTGTGGTAGTTGAGGTGGATGAGTGTTGATTGCGGCTGAGAATGATAAATGGTTGTCGGAGTGGTAGGGATAGTGGGTGGTGATGGTCAATAATAGTGGCGGCTATGATTGAGGATGATG
>ML412757.1:0-52028 GCA_005239525.1 Nicotiana knightiana | reverse complement strand
GTACCTTTTCGTCTTTTTTTTTTTTTTTTTTTTTAAATTACCATCTTCTTTGTAGGTTGAGTTTTACTTCAGTGATAGTAATCTTCCAAAAGATGGGTTTCTTAAGAAAACTGTGGATGAAAGTGAAGATGGGTGTATCCTTTTGTCCTTTATTTTTTGTGGGTCCACATTGATTTTTATTTATCATTTGTACTAAAGACTCGATCTTTAACCAAAATAAATGATGAGTAGAATTTTTAAGGTCTTGAAATAATGTTGTTGATCTTGTGAATAAGTTACACAACGACTTGTATGTGTTTGTAGTACTTAACTAAAGGCTCGCTAGTGGGAAGTTTAGCTTTGATTTATGTGATATCTTACTAAAGATGAACTCTTTAACAATATAAATTATTAAAAGATCTTAGTAGAATTGTTAAGGTATTGGAAGAATATTGTTAATGATATGAAGTTATGCAAGTCTTTTGAGATTGAGTATGTGTATGTACAAGGAATTGTAATATGCTTTATAGACTCGCCAAAATATGGAATTGTATGTTTTTTTATGGATAGCTCCGAGGTGCCAAACCAGATAAAGGAGGATATTTGTAGTAGGTTGACGGGCAAAACAAAACTAGTCAATTTTCAATGAATCCTCATAATAATTGGTGCTGGAATGGAATGGATCCAAACAGTTATTGAGGATTCGGAAACCCAACTAGATTGACATCGAGGCATTGTTTTTGTTGTATGTTTTTGTTGACAAAATGTATTGTAGTACTTAACTAAAGCTTTATAGTGGTAAGTTTAGCTTTGATATGTTCGTTTTCACGGATGAGGTCTCATTTGGGTTTGGGGGCGTCAAAGCCGGAAGAGATATCGGATGATACCATACAAGCTGTTGCTGAAGCTCTAAAGGCTTCTTCTTTTCTTAAGATTTCGGAAGATGGTAAGTGTCTTTGTTTATTTTTAATAATTTTGCCTTGAGGTGGCACTTCCCTTTTAAAGTCGGTGTCTTTGTATGGTTTTGCTAATTTGTGTGTTGCTCTCTTTGTTCACTACTGAATGACATAATAGTAAATGGGCTGATTTGAGCTGATTTCTGTTATAGGGAAATGTGTTGGTAGAGTCACAGAGCTTTCGAAGCCTGAGGAGGTTATAGAGCAAATAGATGTTAGGACGATTGCTGCATCCCCATTGGAATACAGTGTCAAGCTTGAAGATGTGGAGTCCTTCTTCGGTCAGCATGGCAAGGTGATGTCTGTTACTTTGCACTTGCCTTTGTTGGTGTTTTAAACCTATGATGAAATTTGGCTTTATCCAAATTCGTTAAACAAGTTACCCTTTCATTAAAGGGAAAAGAGTGGGATGGGCTGGGATGAGATAGATTAAGAAAATAAAACATTTCTACACTGGTTTGCATGATCAGCGGCTATTGAAATTGTTCTGGTCTTCAAAGAACAGCTTATCTATTCTGTGTCCTTCTACTGTAAATTTTTTCACATCACATTGCTTGCATTGATATTCAAAATAGTATTGCATGAGAAAAAGATATATCCAAGATAGTAAAATATGTGCTGTCTGTTCAATGATTTTTTTGTTCTCTTCTTCTTTTAGGTTAACAGTGTGAGACTGCCTCGACATGTAGCTGACAAAAGGATGTTTTGTGGCACTGCTCTGGTTGAGTTCGCCAGTGATGAAGATGCGGCTAATGTTGTGAAGCAAAACTTGGTTTATGAAGGAGTCGAATTAGAACTGAAACCAAAGTAAGATAGTATTTTATTTGGTGTTACTTCTTATAACACGGTGACAAAAGGGGGGGGGGGGCACTTTGGTTTCTATGGTATTTTGGAGTTAAACAACTTCTAGTGACATATTGTTTATATGAACTAGCACTACAAACACTTTTCATACATTGGTAGACTTCTACCTTCATTGTTTCCCTATGTTTTAAACCAAAATCCAACTTGGCAACAGAAAGAACGGGAGAGGAAGCTGATGCTCATTCGTAGGAACGTCTTCTGCTCTTGTATAATCTATAGTTTTGCTTGTTTGGCTGGACTTCCTTTTGCAGTATTGGACCCCAGGATGTAGAAGGGAAGATTGCACCTCTTTTATATCAACCACCTATTGCTTTTTGTTTCACATTCTTTTTCCCTTTTAGTCTGTTTAACAACGTCACCTGTTTTGGTAGATGGAAAAGTCCAATTCCAAAATTCGAATATATCAATACATAACACTACTACACATTTTTTTGTGTTTGCGATGACATTTTTTATACTTTGTTAACACCGACCAACCATTATTGTCAACATATGTTACCAAACTCATACTATATATTTTGTTTAAACAAATCCAACTCTCATACAATTTGAGGAGGGGGGGCATGGGGGAGTCATTGATGTCACTATGTCCAAGATATCAATGATGTGTATTAACCTAAGTTGTCCTGGGACAATATGGATCTTTTATTCTATTTTTCTAGGCTTTGCTGTGTTAGGGTTCAAATTTTCTCTTTCGGTTAAACTTGTCCAAACTTTGGCTATGTAACCTAGTAGGCTCACTTGAGTAACTAAGTAGAATCTGTTATTTTGTCACAATCTTGCATCATAATTATGACTTGATTCCAACGGAAGATACTGTTCATTTTGATGGCCATTGCTTCGAATATGAGTTTTCGTTTATACAAGTTCTAGACATTCCATTCATAAATTACTTTCAGTGGTTACTCATACATATCACTCGTTTGCTATTATTCAGGAAAGATTTCGATGTAGAAAGAGCCAATGAAGAGAAAGAAGTTGAGCATAACCGTCCTCATCTTGGTCCAAATAGTAAAAACAATTCGAAGCCTGAACCAGAGTGAGTATAATGCTACTGCTAAGTAGTGAGTCCTTACTAATTTGGTATTTTGTTAGCATGCTTGCCATGTGGTGTTAACTCGATGGATGTGATGGTGGCAGCTACCCGAAGGGATTGATCATTGCATTTAAGTTGAAGAGAAAAAGTTCTACAGAACAAAATGGTAATCATCAAGCGGCTGCTGAAAGCGCAAGTGCTCCCGAAACAGAAGGCAATAAAGAAACAACAAAAGACAATGTTCAAGTGACAGAAGAGAAGGTGTCAGAAGTTAAAGATGAAGACAATAATGAGAAGGGTGATGAAAAAGATGCAGAGAATGGAAGTGGGGAGACTGATGTTCAGAATCCTGAAGCTGTAGAGAAATCCATGGACAGTCCTGAAGAGGATGATCAAGCTCCTGCTGAAGAAAAATTATCAATTGCTGCTTGCAAGGACAACAAGGACATTGTTATGCGTGAAGACTTGAAGAGCGTTTTCCAAAAATTTGGCACTGTGAAGGTACATTTTCTCCGTTTTTATTTGTTCATTTTGTTCAATATATGTAATTCGTAGGGTCCTTTCTTTGTATTATCTATTACTGTTTCTTTTTTTGTCCTTTTGTGATTAGCAAAATGAATGTAGTTCTTTTCTGATAAATTGATGAAAACTGAAGTATGCTTATTGTTGTGGAAGGGAAGTATGGAGATGTCTCATTTTGGTCTTGCCCAATCTCAAACTAAAAATGCTAATTAACTGAAAAAATATCACAAGATTATTAGCATTCCAAAATAATTTGCTGGGACTACAGATTATAGTAATGAACCTATTGTAAAATCATTGCGATATATTTGTTATTCAGGACACAATTACCATTTTCCGGAAAAGATAAATTGTGTAATAAGGACATGATAATGATACTGGTGTTTTGGTTCTGTCCACATTTCATTTTTTATCTAATCGAAGCTCCAAAGTTTTCTTTTTTCTGAAGTTTTGATAAAATCAAGGTATGTATGTGAAACAGAACTGTAAATGATGCATCAAGAAAACATAGAGTGACATTTCTAGTTTCGTGGGTTTCCTTGTGCAGTTTGTTGATTTCACGATTGGATCAGAATCAGGTTATATAAGGTTTGAAAATGAAGGGGCTGCACAGAAAGCACGTGCTGCTGGTGTACTTACTGAGGAAGGTGGTTTGACTGTGAAAAATTTCATTGCTGCTTTAGACCCTGTGGCTGGTGGGTGCTGACTGTTCTTCGGCTCTTTTGTTTGCAATCTTAATGCATTTTTTCCCTACTATCTTGCATGTGTTGAAGACCTCAATGAGCTTTTAGGTTACGGAGTAGAAATTGGGTAAGTGGTGAGGGGAAAGGGGATCGGGTTTTGCCGTTGAGGATATTGGCTGCACTGAATGCACCCACAGAATCAGCTGAAGTGGCTATTAGTGGGTGATTTTGTTCTATCTAGAATTGCAGTAATATTATCAATTGATCAATGTTTAAAGGTTAAAGCTATATATTGTTTCTTTGGGCATATAAACCTTTGTTTTTTATCCAACACTTCAGTTAAACGGCTTTCTTTATGTTGTACTCCTATTATATCATCTTTTTTTTTTTGTGAATTGCTTCTATAACTAGATATTTACTTGTGTGCTGCTTTTTCATCAGGTGATGCTGAGAAGGAATACTGGAGTATGTTCCGTAATAACCAGGACAAACGCCGTGACTTTAATAAAGGGAATAGGGGAAGGTAAGCTGTTAGACTTGGTTGTTTATGTGGGCTTAAGGTTCTGTTTGATTGTTTCTCAAAGGCATGTTGGATGATATAATCCAATTAATTGGAGGGTTCTCCGGAAAAGAGAACAGTAAATAGATGACCATGTATTTTCTGGATTCTTCCAACGCCCATTAGTATATTAGGTGCGTCGAAAAGAAATTGTTGTACCAATGAGCACGAGCACCACGTCACTGCAGCAGAAACTAAAATAGGAGTAGATGACAGTGAAAGTAATGTATCAATGAATGTTGAGATATTTTTATGATGATAAAACCCACTTGAATGAGTTGGGATAGGGTCGCAGCTGACAACTTTTTGTCTTTAGTGCCATCTTGAGCTGCTTTGGAGCAGAATATCTTTCTTAGTTTGTGTTATACGTTTGAATGTATTCTGTTTTAACTTCAATTGTTATTGTTCATGGACATAGGGGAGGAAGGTACAATAGAGGCGGGAAGCATTCGCGTCCAAGGGGAAACGATTCAGGTGGTCGCCCAAACAAATTCCAGAAAGTTAGGACATGAGGAATTTATCTTTTGTAACCTTTACAAAGAACATGTCAAGCTATTTTGTCTCACATTACTGCGATGATACTTTCTTTGTTGTAATGTGGTAGCAATTTTGGCCTAATTTATGTCTCAATATCATAAAATGGTTTTGTTCTCCATTGTCTGTGTTCCTTAGTCAAAGTTAATATATTTAGCAGTGCAACTTTATTGAATCTGTCAATGTAGAATCAGAGTAGGACAATATCACATAAATGAGTATAGGTGCATATTTGGAAAACTAAAGCATATTTGGAGACCCTACCTCAATGGAATCAGGAGCCAATTAATACCACTGGAAATCAATATGCCCGCCAACTGTGTAGACCATGCATTATGCATACATAACAGGGAGTAGAACCGCGTTGCTGATAGCTTAGCACAATATGGAGCAATTTTGAAAAACGAGCCAAGTGCAGATCAAAACGACAGTGTCTACCTAAGAAAAACTACTAATTCTGCACCACTTGCTCCTATTTCTTTTTCAAATAGGAGGGGAGTAGATCACCTCCAATCACTTTTCATCTAGTAATTTTCAAATATAGTATTTGATATTATCCACATGTAAACTAAAAATTTAAGGGTATGGATTATTCATCTTGCATTAATACTCTTCAGCTAAGTGTTTCTTTTTTGTTTATTAAAATTTTAAAAAGAAAAGAAAAAAAGGCATTCAAGACGATTTTATGAAATAGTTTTTGAATGTTAGATAAAGTTCTTGAGAAAAATAATTTTCAAGAAGGATAGGGAATAATTAATAACCAAAAAAATGAGATTGTTTTTTTCTGGAACGATATACTAGTCCCTCCGGTTCATAATAAGTGACCAATTTGCTTTTAGCACGCCCATTAAGAAAAAACTAAATTCAAAAAATTTTCTTACTCCTCACATTAAATATTTAATTAGGGGTAGTTTAGTCATAGTAGATATTTTTGTCATGTGACGTAAGTATAGGTGTGCTGGAAAGCTGAAGCAGAATGCCAAAATTAATAAAAAGTAGTGTACTAAAGTGTCATTTCACAACAATCAGATTTCGGAAGCCCTAGCTTCTCCACACGTCTATTTATATTCTCTTTATCCTCTGCCTCTTACACATCCTCATCTTTCCTATTTCACCATTCTTTTTTTGTTTTATCAAACGTAATGGCTTCCAAAGTAGGGTTCAAGGATGTGGGTTCTTTCAGGTTCTGGTTTCAGTTGAAGGATCTGATAAAACTTGATGCTGTTGATGATTGCTGGTGTTTGTCGGATTAAATCGGTCTTCGATCGCGGTTTCTCTGTATAAAAAGTTGAGCTTTTTTAATATATAAGAATTGACATAGATATCTTTTACAAATTAGATGGACTATGCAAAGAAGACAAGTGATGGGACTAGAGATGCACGTACTAAGAACGCTAGGATAAAACGCCACTATGAAGATATAAAATGTCACTATGAAGCCATTATTTTATGTGTATCTTACGATGAAGATTTAAGCTTAATTTTATGGAAGATAATATGTTCTCCTTTTTATAAGAGAGACAAGAAATGTATTATATATCATTTTATGCTTTGTAAAATTTTGTCAGAGAGTATGTGCGGAAAATATAAATTAGATTAGTATTTTAGAGTGTTAGAGTAAATTGTCAATGCTCGTATGGATATTAAATATGAAAATTATATGAACTGATCACATTTTGTGAGAATAGATTCACGCTTTTGTCAGATTCAGTGTCTTGTATGCGATTCTTCTTTACTTTTTTCAGATTGTGAAAAACAAATTAAGGAGTTATGCTCATAGCAATCTCAATTTTCTATTTGCCCATCCACACCCCTTATTGTTTTCGTCGATTAATTACATCTAAAATATTATACATAAAACAATTCTTATATTAATTTGCTGATTCGACTCTGTTTCAGTTAACAGCAATAACGGGAAAAGATATATTTAAGAAAAAAACACTCTAGCCTTAGTTACTAGGCAAATCGAGGATTTTATGTGATGATCCAAAATATCATTCCGTATATTTCTAGCGAATTTGCGGTTTGAGGTCGTGAAAACCTTCTTCTATCTCACCTTGATTTGTGTGCATAACCCTAACGTGTAGAAAGGAAGTCTTTATGTGAAAAACTGATAAAAATGATAATTTTGTATTAGAAATTTGAATAAAGTTGACTTCGGTCAACGTTTTTGGTTAACGGATCCGGATCTGTGATTTAATGGTCCCGGAAGGTCCGTAGGAAAATATGGGACTTGGGCGTATGCCCGGAATCGAATTCCGAGGTCCCAAGTCAGAGAAATGAATTTTTAAAAGAAATTGTTTTCTGAAAAATATAAAAGTTTTTGAGAATGAAATTTGAGGTGAAACCTGTGATATCTGACCCGTATCATGGTTCCGGAGTCCGTTACAGGTTCAATATGACTTATATGTGTTATCTGTGAAATTTGGTAAGAAACGAACTTAGTTTGACGTGATTCAGACCTTAAATGCAAAATTGGATATTTAAAGAAGCTTTGAGAAATTTCATTGATTTTGAGATTTAATTCGATGTTTATGATTTTATTTTGGTGATTTGATTACACGAATAAGTCTGTAGGATGTCGTAGAGGTTGTGTGCATATTTGGTTTTGAGCCCAGAGGGCTCGGGTGTATTTCAGATAGGCGTCGGGGTGTTGAAACTTAGTAAAAATCTGGTTTTTGCTGTTGTATCTGGTGTCCAGTTATTTGCTCTTCGCGATCGCGGTGTAAGGCTTGCGATCGCGATGTTCAATTTGGACTGGGGGCTGTTTTGCTCTACGCGGTCGCAAAGAGCTGGGTGCGAACGCGGATTCTTAGGGTCTTTGCTCTACGCGAACGCACCCCTACAGTCGCGATCGCGTAGGTTTAATGAGGGGCTGGGGCTGGGTAGCAAATGTTCAATGCGAATGCGGCTCATAGGTCGCGATCGCGTAGGTCATCGTCCAGTTCACTCTGCGATCGCACTCCTTTCTTCGCGATCCCGTAGCATGGGAGTCATTAAGCTCTGCGATCGCGTCCCACCCATCGCGATCGCGTAAGGTAAATTTGCCCAGTGATTTCCTTAGTTCAAAAACAGAATAGTTACGGGATTTAACCCACTTCTCACAACGCTCTTCTTCTCCAAAATCCATAGGCGATTTTTGAAGAGTTCGTCCACCATAACCTCTTAGGTAAGTGATTCTAACATTGTTTTCTTCCATTTGTCATCAACATCTATTAGATTCTAGGCCTAAAAACATGACATCAAAGGTAGAAATTGAGATTTTGGGTAGAGTTAGAGCTTTTTGAATATTTGGGAATTTGACATTGTTTTGGGGTCGGATTTCAAAACAAATTATATATTCGGGCTCGTGGGTGATCGGGATTTGGTCCGAACCTCGTGTTTCGACCAAGCGGGCCCGGGGATGATTTTTGGAATTTTTGAAAGAATGTTGAGAAATCTATAATTAGGCATTGAAATTGAATTGTTTAGCATTTATGGATGTTATTGAGTCGATTATGTTTAGATACGATTGATTTGGAGTCGGGTTCGAAAGGAAAAGCGGTGCTAGAGGCTTGATTTGGATTCTTGTAGTCGAGTTAAGTATCTTGCCTAACCTTGTGTGGGGGAACTACTCCTTAAGATCGAGTCTTCCTTGTTGGTTGTAGTCCGAGTATGCGAGGTGACGAGTGTGTACTCGAACTTATTTGCAATTAGATTAGCCTTTTAGGATTCGTAGGTTCTTATATTACCTGTGTATGATTTGTAATTGTTACATTTGAATCCTTGGTTGTTAATTTCATCCCTTCCTGTTTAAATTAGAATTATTTATTTTTGGATTCCTTCGTTGGCTATTTGACCTTACTTGACTTAACTAAATATTCTACTTCTCTCATCATCATGCTATATTTTCTCCCTAGCTTGCCTAATTGACTATAATTAGTGTCATCTAGCCTTATAGTTGACTAGCCGTAGTTGGAACATCTATTCGTTGGAGTCAAGCATGCCCGTGAGTCTTACATTGCGATTTATATGACTATTCTCTTAAGTGCTACTTAGGTCTAATAGTTAGACATTTATGTCATTGGTATTTCCTTGATGTTGCCTATTATCGGGCCCCTGTTGAAGTTGAGTTTATTTCGTGAAGTTAACTGTTTAGGTGAGATTGGTTATAGCTGTTTCCCTTGCCGGGATTGTGTGGTTTCTCTTATTATTCCGTTGTTGATGATGTTGTTTGCCTTGTTGACTCCCTTACCGGGATGTTATGGTTTCTATTACTGTTTATGCTGTTAATGATATTGTTTGTATTGTTGACTCCCTTGCCGAGATGTTGTGATTCATGGTTCATATTGTTGATGTTCCTTGCCAAATTTTTGTTCTTGATATTGTTTGGGTGAGGAAAAGTGTAAAGCACGAAGGGTGATGCCGTGTATTTATTTGTTGCATTGTGAGGAAGAGTGTAAAGCACGAAGAGTGATGCCGTGTATTTATTTATTACATTGTGAGCATGAGAGTGTAAAAGTACGAAGGGTGATGCCGTGCCATGATATGATATTTAAAAGCACGAATGATAATGTCGTGCCGTTTTATTTATTTATTGCATGGTGAGGATGAGAGTAAAAGCACGAAGGGTGATGCCGTGCACTTGTTTTGGTGAGGATGAGAGTAAAGCACGAAGGGTGATGTCGTGCACTTGTTTTGGTGAGGATGAGAGTAAAAGCACGAAGGGTGATGCCATGCACTTGTCTTTACATTTTATTCCGTTGTTCTAAATTTGGATATTCCGATTGATCTCTTACTGCATTTATTGGCAAGATTTGATATTCCTCCTGTACTGCATGACAACTTATGAGTTACAGACTGAGTTCCGGTAGATAAATCTTGAGGAGATTTTGATCAAGGGATTTTATTGAAAGGTATTATTGAAAAAAGCAATGGTTTCGAAATGATTATATTTGAATGACTTTTACACCGGAGATATATTTGAAAAGAACTAGTCTTGCCTAAAATGATATTTGAAAGTTATTTATTGGGAAAACATCTTTGGGAAGTTTCGTATTTTGAAAGAAACTATGTTTTACGTAATTCTCTCTATTAAATATACTTATATCTACTTTTGGAGAAAATATGTTTTCAAAGGAAACTCTTCCATACTAAAATGATTTTATTTGCAAAAGTTTTTCATATGAACTGTTGTTTAAAGATTTCCACCAGTTTATGGATTTTAGTGGCTAAGGCCCGATGTGAACAAACCGATGTAGAGTTGAGTTATTGGTGTTCTCTATTGTATTGTGTTTCCTTTCGATTTGACTTGTTTTGTTGTCCATCTTTCTGTGTATTTTTGTGCTGTTTCGTGATTGATTTCTGTAATTTCCTTCCGCTTTATATTGTTATTGTTGTAAATTATTCCGTGAAGTCTTAGATAGATCGATCTTTCTACATTCATGTTATTTATCTTGTAGACCAGTGGTGTCTTGACTAGTCCTCGTCACTACTCCACCGAGGTTAGTCTTGATACTTACTGGGCACCGTTGTGGTGTGCTCATACTACACTTCTGTGCATTTTTGTTTGCACAGATCCAGGGTTTGGTTGTTAGTAGCTGCGCGGATGATTGCTGAGGAGACTCAAGGTAACCTGTTGCTGCATTCGCAGTCTTCGGAGTCACCTTCCTGTTTGTTTCAACTATACTTATTCCTAGACAGTTGTATTTAGATTTGGTAGAAAGATTTGGTAGAGCTTATGACTTGTATTTATCGGGTTTTGGGGAAAATGTAGACTCAGTCAAGATTTCTATTATCGAGATTGTTAAAGTTATTTTATTATTGATATTGTGGTTAAATGTTAAGATTAACTAGTCCCTAAGACTAAGTACCATCACGGTACCCAACGGAGGGGAAGTTGGGTCGTGACATTTTATCATAATAATAATGTTTGATACGTTAAATGTTACATAGAAATTGAGTTCTATGGAAGCAATATTATAAGACAAAATTAAAATTATTTCCGTCTTGCATATTTGCTATAAAAGTCAGTTGCACTTTCATCACTTCTAAATTGATCAGGTCCAAATTTAAGCTCAAAAACAAGAAATGATAATTAAAAGATCAAACAAATGTATTTATCGGACGATTTCAAATAAAAAGCAATAAATAATCTCAATATAGCAAATACATAGAAAATAATCATGATTACTTAAATTAAATAATACCACACAAAAATATTGTAAATGAAAAGAAAGAAGACGCACTTCGTAAGCCAATGGTAGGTTTTTACGGTACTTTCTTTCGTGGAAAGAGAGAAAATAATGTAACTGCTGGACTTTTTATTATATCTTTTTCAATTAATTATTACCATTAATATAGACTAGCCGGAACAAATCTTAGCGAAATATCTATCTATCTATATCTATCTTTTATATAATTTATATATATTATATTAAAAACATGAACACTTTTAACGAAATATCGTTTGTTTTTTTGTCCTTTAAAAATATGACTTCACACTAGATAATATAGTCATTTACTTATTTTTCTAATTTAGAACTTGGTAATCAAATAAACTTTGTCTTATTAAATCATTAATAATTTGATTTTCATTCATCTACTGCTATTGCATGTAGGATATTCAATTTATTATATTCTTTATTTTCCTTATCAAATTTTACTTCGTCAAGAATTTCGTCCAACTCGTTATCACGTAAACTATATTTATGTTTGAACAATTTCTTAAAACCTCTTTGCTTGTAGGATTATGTTAGAAACAGATTCTTAAAACTTCTTTGCCTATCTAAAAAACATACAATAATTTTGCAACATAAAGATGTTTGTCTTAAGATACAAAGGCTAACTATAAAAAAAAATGGAGTAATAAGAGAAAGAACAAGAGAAAACATGCTAATTAATCTCATGGTTATTAATTTACCTATTTCATCATTCACGAGCCAATTTTCGAATCAACAAGTACATAAAATAATAACATTATATATGTTGATCATTTTACTATTTAAAAATAGAATATGACTGAATAAAATAATAATTATTAAATACTTGAAATTCGGTATGAGCTAGCGTTAACTATTCGAATAAACAAGAAAAATAAAGTATTTTCTGATGTGAGAATAAATTCATACTTTTATTAATTCATCATATATATAAGATTATTTTTCAAATTTACATAATTGGCTACATAAATTTTGCCCTCAATGTATAATATGAAGAGCTAAATTATTTAAATTGCTATTCATTTAACTAAATCAATATTTGTGATGACCCAAGGAGTTATTTTATAAAATTAGACTCCGTTTCATGCTAAATAACCATAAAAAGACTAAAATTAAATACCTCAATTTGCGTGCGCAGTCCGGGCTTGAAACCGAAAAGCTTTTATGTGAAAATATGAGAAATAGTGATTTTAGAATTTAAATTTGATAAAAGTTGACTTTGGTCAATATTTTGAGTAAACGGACTAGGATCCGTGTTCCGACGATCCCGAGATGTCCGCAGTAAAATATGGGACTTGGGCGTATGCCCGAAAATGAATTCCGAGGTCCCAAGCCTTAGAAATCAATTTTTGAAAGAAATTGTTTTGCTGAAATGTTCATGAATTAAAGAAAAAAAGTAATGCTAAAAATCATTTATATCGGGTCCGTATTTTGGTTCCGGAGCCCGGTACAACTTTGTTATGATATTTAGAGGTAAACTGTGAAATTTGGTGAAAAATAGAGTTCGTTTGACGTGATTCAGACAACCGGTTGAGAAGTTATGAACTTTATGAGTTTTTGATGAAAATGATGGATTTTGAGGTTTAATTCATATATTTACATGTTATTTTCATGATTTTATCCAACGAGAAAGTCCGTATGATATTTTTAGACTTGTGTGCATCATTTATTTAGATCCCCTAGGGCTCGGGTGAGTTTCGGGTAGGCCACGGGATATTTTTGCACTTGAAGTAATTGCTGGTTTTAAGTTTTCTGGTGTGCAGGTAATTGCTCTGTGCGATCGCATAGGAAAGTTTGCGATAGCACAGAGTAAATTTAGAAGGCATGTTTGGAACGTTGTGCGATCGCAAGGCCTTATCCGCGATTGCACAGTGCAAGCTCAGGGGGTCCCAAAATTTGTACTGTGCGATTGCACAACCCAATTTTTCTTACCCTATGCGATCACACATCTTTATCCGCGATCGCACAGTTTTTCAGCCCAGCTAATATAAATACCTGTTAAAGAACGGGCATGACACTTTCTTCTCCAAATTTTTGAAGTTCCAGCCCTGAAAATGATTTTTCTTCAGCAATCTTCATCCCCAATTCATAGGTAATCAATTTCTAACCTTGTTCTTTCAATTCCTTACTATTTTGTATCACTTTTAAAGCAAAAACAAAGGATTTTCATGGTAAAAATCTAGGTTTTGGGTAGAATTAGGGAGTTTTGTAAAAATCAAATTTTTATATCAAACTAAGGTCGGATTTCAAAACTAATAGCATATTTGGGTTAGTGGGTGAACATAATTTGGTCCGAAACCCAAGTTTAGACTAAGCGGGCCCGAGGTCGGGTTTTGACTTTTTTTGAGAAAACTTAGGAAAAATTATATTTTTCAATAAAGTTAGTTCCTTTAGCATTAGTTAATGATATGGAGTTAATTTTGATTAGATTCGAGCAATTTAGAGGTGAATTCAAAGGGAAAAGCAATAATTGAGCAGTGAGTGACCTGCAGAATTGAGGTAAGTGTTTGGTCTAACTTTGACTTGAGGGAAATGCATGGGCGTGGTATATAGGTGTGGTGACGAGTATCTATGCACCACCCAAATTGTCTGTTAAACATGATCCTTTCCCGTTCCCCACTTATTTAATCATTGTCTTAACTGTTATATGTTCATTATTGTTTCTATGACTATTTGGCCTGGTTGAATTGTTGTTAGTTATTATTGAGACTAGTTGGAAAGAGTATTGGTTGTTTGAGTTGGTTTCCTCGTGATATAAATATGGTTGAGAGATTTGGTATTGTTTGTATGAATTAAAGGTATTTATATTTGTTATTCCTGTTGGTTTCATGATTGAGAGGTTATTGATGAAGTTATGAGAATAATGCAGTTTATTATTTATAATTGTTGCGACAAAAGTGTTGTGAACGACTTGGCTTAAAATTAATGAAATCTTAAATGAATTGATATGATATGTCTGGTGGGAGCCGGTTGCACGCCGCAACAGGAGTAATAAGGGTGATATTTTAGGGAGGAGCAATAAGGGAGGACAGGTGGGAGCGGGTTGCACGCCGTAACAAGGAGCGATAAGGGAGGACATTTATATTTTTTACTGATTTTCAAAGGAAATAAAGATTTGAAAAGCTAAATGTTTATTTTTACTGGTTTTTTTTTTAAAAACAAAGATTTGAAACTTTCTATTTATATTACTATTTTCATATTTTGGCACTACTTTTATTCAAAGTTAAAATCTGGAATTTTGAAGAGTTATTTGAGAATTGGTTATAGCTGAGTTGATTTATTTTGTTGCAGCACTTATTTATTTATTTGTGTAGACTTCCTGCTGGCTTTATTATTTATTGTTGTTATCGATTATATTGTTGAAGCCCGACTTAGCCTCGTCACTACTTCGCCGAGGTTATGCTCGACACTTACTCAGTACATGGGGTCGGTTGTACTGATACTACACTCTGTGCTCTGTTGCACAGATCTAGGTGCTAGTCAGCAGTAGAGGATTTCAGGACGACCACCCGATTCATTTGGAGACACGAGGTACATCTGCCGGCGTTCGCAGATTCCGAGAGTCTTCTCCTATTTTTACATACACTGTTTTATATCATTAAGAACATTTACACTATTTCTTTCAGCCATTATTTGTAGTATTCTTTAGTAGTTCGTGAATTGTGACACCAAACTCTAGGGTAGTTATAAATTCATTTATATGTTTAGTTTCGTGGCTCGGTTTAATTAATTAATTATTTATTTCTCTTTATTATATTGGGAGTCATTCATTAAAAGCCAATAGACTCAGTTTACTGTAGATTAGTTTATTATGTCTAAATGGATAAATAATGGGAAGTAGTTAATCGAATTCTAACATTGGCTTGCCTAACAAGTGTGGTGTTAGGCACCATCACGATCCTTAAGGCTGGGAATTTGTGTCGTGACAATATTTTTCACTTGCCTAACACTTTTTTGAAGCTTTCCTTTCTTTTTTTTTTATTTTAACTCAAATGTAAATTTTTAAGAAAATATCTATGATTTTAAAAAAGTTTATGCTCATTGAATTAGGTACAAGCGCAACGCGCGTAGGCTAATACTAGTTATATTAAAAGCACGAAAGCCCTTAGCAAAATGTCGTTCGCCTTTTTTATCCTTTAAAAACATAGTTTATATTGGATAAAATTGTAAAATCAAAGAATTTTTTTTATATTTAAGAGTTCTAAATAAATAAAAAAACTTTCTAATATAATTTAGTGTTTGATATCTTCTTCTAATAAGGATACAATATATTAAGACATAAAAGAATACAAAAAAAGTAGGAGGAAAGGTTTGTGTTGGTTTCCAACAAGGAAACTTCACGTTTTATATGGTATTTCTTTTTTCTTTGTCCTTGTTTAATCATAAAGACCAATTTTGCCTTTATTTTCCTTTCATATGATTTATTTATTTTTTTAAATTTAAATCATAAGTATTTTCTTAGAAGCTTGGTTGTTAACTTCGTTAAATTTACTACGGCATTATGTTTTGAAATTGTAATTATTGTTGAAAAAAATAGTAATCATTAATTTGTGATAAGAAATTAATTATCATAATTTAATTTACAAAATACCTAAATTACCTCAATGCATATGTTAAATAAATAGATGGAAAAGGACTTTTATTTTTTGGTTAAACACAAACTAATATTATTACTAAGAAAGTTTGCTACATAATTTAACTTTACAAAACAAGAATTAGTTAGTAAATCATCTTGTAGCTAATAGGATTTTTTATAATATATAACTGATTATGTCACTAAGTAGGATTAGCGATGAATTTTATTATTTAACTACAAATTTATCTATCGCTAATTTTTCTTCTTTTTGTAGTTAACTTGTCTTAGAATACATGGTACCTAGATGACTATTTTGATACGAAATTAACTTAAAAGAACGAGATACATAATAGCACTAAACTTTCAAGATTATCTTGATTGTTGTCATACTTAGAGCTTATATTTTTAAACATCCTCTATTTTTCTTGACTAAGTAGGCTCAATATTTGTCATATTCGAGAGCTTATATTTTTAAAAATCTTATTATTAAGGGATTAATATTTTTTTATTATACGGATCGATAGAAAGTACATGCATCACGCATATCCTAGCACGAAGACCCTTAACGAAATATCATTCGCCTTTTTTACCCTTTTAAAATAGATTTTATATTGATTATAATTGTAATTTCATTAGTATTTAGGACTTTAAAATCAACTAAATTTTGGTCATTAAATCTTTCCTTATTCGAACTACATATATAGAAACTCAATTATAAGAATTTAAAACAAAAATAAAAATTTATTTATAAATCATTTCTTTAAATAAATTATGTAAAGTAATTATGACATTTTTTGACGTGCATTAGACAAAAACGTGTTAGAAATCTACTACGTAATAAATTTTAGATCTAATTTTAATTATTCAAAAATTAAATATTACTAATAGTATGTAAACCAAACTTACAACATACTAGGTCGAGTATGAAAATATATATAAATAAGTTTAATATGATATTCTTACGTTTTGAAAATAATAGTAGTATTTTAATTTGAAGTTATAAGTACTATAATGTACTTTAAGTTAATTATTTGAATAAGTTGAATACATATTGTAAAATTATACACATGTTAAATTACAAATCCAATTACAATACTCGAAAAGTAAACATAGATAAGATAACTAAGTAATATAAGGTAGTAGTTAAAAGAGCTAAAAGAAAACATAGAGAGCGAAAGGCATAAATTGATATTCCTTATTGAATTAGCTATACAAAATCAATATTCTTTGTTGAAATAAATTTACAAATTTATTTTAAATCAAAAATAATATTTATATAGTTTTTTAAAAGTTTTATACTCATTTAGAAAGGTTACACGCACAACGCGCGTACCCGTAAGACTAGTACTATATTAAAAGCACAAAGGCCCTTAGAGAAATATCGTTCGTCTTTTTTACCCTTTAAAAATAGATTTCACAAGGGGTTTGTCACGGCCCAATTTACCCTTCGAAAGATATCGTGACGGCACCTAGTCTCTATAACTAGGTAAGCCTAAAATTTGCGGAACATGACAGAATCAATAAAACAAAGCCAGAAAATAATGAACTCAAATAGACATAACGTAGCTACTCAGCATATACATTTACTTCCCAAAACCCGGAATGTCACCATAGTCACAAGCTCTGTGCTAAATGTAGCTCTATACAATGAAACAGTGAAAAAATATACAAGTCTTCTATGCCTATACTAGAGTAGAAGGGGACTCGTGGGATTCTGCGGACGCGGCAGAATTACCTCGCGGTCTCCTGGCTGCTGCTAGACGACTCCTAGCCACGATACTGGGTGCTGGTACCTGGATCTGCACATGGGGAAAACATGCGCAGGAAATAGCGTGAGTACTCCACANATAACATCGAAATCTACCATACTGAGTAGTAGCAAATCAGCTCTGGTCTCAAAACCACTGATAGTAATCAAACATGACCGATATACGCGGTCCACAATAAGAGAATCTCCCACCGGAGTAGAAACATAAACAGGGGAACTCAAGGAGTCCCGGGCTATTCCCAGATGTGAAGCAAAATAGGAAGACACATATGAATATGTAGAGCCTGGGTCAGATAATACCGATGCATCCCTATGACAAACGGGAACAATACCTGTAATGACTGAATCTGAAGCAATGGCCTCGGACCGGGCCAGAAGAGCATAGTACCTGACATGGCCTCCCCCTCTAGGGCAACCTCGACCTCCCCGACCTCCACCTCGAGCTGCCTTAGGTGGTGGGGTAGCAGCTAGGGCTGGAAGAATAGCTGGAGGACCTGGTGGAAGACGTGGAGCCTGATAAATCTGAGGGGGTGCACCTTGATAAGTTTGAGGCGGTGCGCCCCTCCTCGCTCTGGGGAAATCTCTGATAATATGATGAGGGTCTCCACACTCAAAGCAACCCCTCGGAGGACGTGGCAGTCGCTGCTGACTCTGAACTGGCCTGCTGGGTTGGCCAGTGATAACACCTCGAGCAGGAGGCACCTGAGATATTGGTGGTGCATAATAAGGCTCCTGAGGTCTAAGAGGAGCTGGAATACCACTGGCTGCTGGGAGAGCTGAATGAACAGGGCGACTCACAAAACCCCTACCATAGTGTGCTGCTGGTGCACAGGCTACTGAAAAATGACCTGTCTCTCGAGACCTCTTGGCCTCTCTCTCCTCCCTGTCTCGGGCTAACATAGTCTCAATCCTCCGGGAAATACTCACGGCCTGCTGGTAAGTAATATCGGTCTCCATCTCTCTGTCCATGATGGTCCGAATACTGGGGTGGAGTCCCTCAAGTGCCGAACCCTCTCTCTAACAGTGACAACCAAAGCTGGTGCATGGCGAGCCAAATCGCTGAAACGGACTGCGTACTCTGACATAGTCATGGCACCCTGGCATAGCTGCTCAAACTCCACACGCCAAGCATCCCTGAAGCTCTGAGGGAAAAACTCAAGTAAAAACATCTCGGAAAACTGAGCCCAAGTAAGTGAAGCTGCCTCGTCCGGGCTACTAAGCTCAAAATCATACCACCACTGATAAGCTGCTCCCCTCATCTGGAAAGCAGTGAAAGAAACCCTACTCGTCTCCACAATACCCATTTGGAGAATTCGATGACACCCCTCAAGAAAACCCATGGCGTCATCCGAAGCTAGTCCGCTGAACTCAGGGGGGTGGTACTTCTTGTACCTCTCAAGTCGGAGCTGCTCTGCTTCAGGAACAGCTATCCTAGTCTCATGCTGAGCTGGAGCTGCTGGGGGCATAGGAATATACTCTGGAACCTGCCCAATATGAACCCTCTGCTCAGGAGTACAGGCCACGGGAGTCTGTGTACCTCCTCCGGCCTGGGATGTAGCTTGAGCTATCGGGAGTAGAACCGCCTGAGACAGAGTACTGAAGGCACTCAAGAACTGGGCCAATGTCTCCTAGAGGCCTAGAGTAACAGTAGGGACCTCATGTGCCCCTCCAACTGTAGCTGCTGGGGGCTCCTCTGCCTCTGCTCTAGCCCGTACTCGGGCTACACCGCGTGCTCGACCCCTGCCTCAGCCCTTGCCTATGGTGGCTCTGACTGGGGGCTGGGGTGCCTGGTCATCAGTACGCCCGGTACGGGTACGAACCATCTGCAAGCAAGAATAGAATAGAGTTTAAGAATTTGATGACATCAACTAGCACGATAAGGAATTCCAAAGGATTTGATTGTTCTTAACATTTACATAGCCTCTCGAAGATAGGTACAGACGTCTCCGAACTGATCCACGAGAGTCTAATAAACCGACTTGTGACTTGTGACTCCTATGAACCTAGAAGCTCTGATACCAACTTTTCACGACCCAATTTACCCTCCGAAAGGTATCGTGACGGCACCTAGTCTCTATGACTAGGTAAGCCTAAAATTTACGGAACATGATAGAATCAATAAAACAAAGCCAGAAAATAAAGAACTCAAATAGACATAACGTAGCTGCTCAACATATACATTTACTTCCCAAAACCCGGAATGTCACCATAGTCACAAGCTCTGTGCTAAATGTAGCTCTATACAATGGAACAGTGGAAAAATATACAAGTCTTGTATGCTTATACTAGAGTAGAAGGGGACTCGTGGGATTCTGCGGACGTGGCAGAATTACCTCGCGGTCTTCTGGCTGCTGCTAGACGACTCCTAGCCACGATACTGAGTGCTGGTACCTGGATCTGCACATGGAGAAAACATGCGCAGGAAAGGGCGTGAGTACTCCACATTCAGTACTCCGTAAGTGCCAAGCCTAACCCCAGTCAAGTAGTAACGAGGTCAAGTTGAGGCCCTACTGAGTTTGTAAAACAAGTCAATATACAATTTAGAACAGTGAAAAATAGCTAAGCAATGATAAACAGGATCAACGAAAACGGAAAAATTTAATAACATGAAGAGAGCCCTCGGCTCAGCACAACATATATCTCAACAGTAAATGTGCAATGCAGTACACGGGGAAAGCTCCCGGATCTCAGTCCTAGTCCCAATTTAAATATGCTATGCAGTACAGGGGGAAAGCTCTCGGATCTCTATCCGTAGTCCCAATTTAAATATGCATTTCAGTACAGGGGAAAACTCCCGGATCTCGATCCGTAGTCCCAATTTAAATATGAAATGCAGTACAGGGGGAAAGCTCCCGGATCTCGGTCCGTAGTCCCAATTTAAATATGCAAGCAGAAGTATGTCAATCATGGCTTAAGTAAACAATCCATGAAAAATAACAGATAAGGATAGAGTAAAACTACCTAAACATGATGTGACTAGTAACAAATAAGAGGAAAATCAAGTCAGAACAAGTAGGCATGATTACTCCTAGGCTATCTACTCAATTAAGATAGGAAACAGTAATATATGAATGAAAATGAGCGGTTTCATGGGAGTAAAAATATGATTTTAGCAACAATGACCTGTGTACGCACTCGTCACCTCGCGTACACGGCGTCCACACAACAAAATCAGTATAAAAATGCCTAAGGAAAAGTTCCCAACACAGAATTAGGCAAGCCACTTACCTGGACTGCGATAATCGACTCAATACCAAGCCCTTGCCACGAGTATTTGACTCCGGGTACCCAAATTTATTCAAATCAATTGCATGGTGTAAATATCACTTCAAGGGAACAAAATAGCTACTTATTTATAAGCCAATACGCGAAATTAGGAAATTTGCCCAAAAAGTCCTCTGGGCCCACGTCTAAGAATCGGGTAAAATTTATATTTCCCGAACACCCATTCGCTCATGAAACCACTCGAACAAGAATCAACAGAATCCGACGTCTAAATCTCCCTAAATCCTCAGATTTCTACTTGAGAAGACTTCATCCCATTTCCATGGTTTTTCATCCAATTTCCTTGATTAGATTGAGGAAAATGATAGAGATTAATGATATATAAAGGGATTAAGGTTAGAAAACGTTACCTATGATCCTCTTCTTCAACTCTCACTGAAAATCGCCAAGTTCCGAGCTCACAATCAATTTTGGAATTATGAAATTCAAACCCTCGAATTTTTGTTATAAACTGCCCAGACATTTCGCACCTGCGACACTGGGATCGCACCTGCGGTGGCGCACCTGCGGAAACTCAATCGCAGGTGCGGAAATTCATTAAGTGGCCTTGGGTCGCACCTGCGTGCCCGTACCTGCGGAAATACCATCGCAGGTGCGGAAATTCCTTTAATATCCGGGGTCGCACCTGCGGCTCCCCCTTCGCACCTGCGTGTCCGCACCTGCGGAAATACCATCGCAGGTGCGAGACACCAGAACCAGAATTGTTCAGCTGTTCTCATTTTCCCAAAACTCACCCGCTGGACATCCGAAATAACCCCGATGCCCCCGGGACCTCAACCAAACCTACTAATTGACCCTATTGTTCAAACTTGGTTGAGCCTTAAAAACACATCTCATAACATCAAAATCATCAATTATGCATAGGTTCAAGCCTAAGAACTTAGGAAATTTCTAGAATTCACATCCAATGCCGAAATACGTCTAAACTCATCCGAATGACCTCAAATTTTGCACACAGGTCATAAACGACATTACGGACCTGCTGTCGCTTTCGGAAATCCATTCCGAGTCCGATATCAAAATCTCACCTATCGGCCGAACAATTTCAACTTTCGCCAATTCAAGCATAAATCCACAACCGACCTCGAAAACACATTTCGAGCACGATCCTAATCCCTAAATCACCCAACGGAGCTAACGAAGTCGACGAAATTCCATTCCGAATCCGTCTTCACATAACTCTAGCTACGGCCAGATTTCTAAAGCTAAATTCCACATTTATGGACTATGTGTCCAAAATCACCCCTGATGTCATCACTCAATGCTTCGACAAGTTCCAATAACATAAATAGACATGGGAGAAGCGGTAACTAGGGGATCGAGGTGCAAATTCTTAAAACGACCGACCGAGTCGTTACAGGGTTGGATTGTAATTTAAACTAACTTCCTAATCTTTAGGATTTTCAAATCAAGTTCAATTAATACCCAGCCTAACATTTAGGACTTCAATGATAATAAATTCCTCAACTTAGATTTTCTCTCTTCGTTCCGCATATAAAATCTTTTAAAGTTGCAAATCTCACACGAAGCTAAAGAACCACCAAAAAAACTAATACCACAAAACCTTGTCATCATCAACGCGAAGTAATATTACAAAAGTTTACTTGTTTAAATATTATTATTACTATTATTATTATTATTAATATTATCATTATTTAAATATCATTGATGATTCTTTTAGGAGCATGCTCCAAAAGTTAAACACAAAATAACAATATACAAAGCAATTCGGTTGCTCATTCAAAAATATTATTAATATGAAGTGATCTCACAATTGATATATAGCTTTATTTTCACTGTGTGTACTCAAAAATTTTAAAAATTGTAAAAATATACTTACTTGCCAATTTTCTCCAAAACAATGAGCCAAGAATATTCAAAGGATACATGATCGTACAATGAATAATCAAATTATATTTTTACTGCATGTAAATTTTAAAAAAAATGTTAGAAGTTAGAATATATTATGAACCAAATCACAATATACCATGGCTGCTTGCGCTAGAATGATCTCAATTCCAGTCGACAAATAAATACTCTTTTTTAATGACAAAAGAAATAAGCTTGATGTGACCTAACTATAAAACCAAAAAAAATATATTTATTTTACATGAAAGAATTGTTTTAACTTCTTATAGAGGTTCACACAACGATCATTATATTCATTATACCACAAGCTATCAAACTCTTTGGCTTCAGAACCGAATCGAGATAGTGAAAATAAAGAAATGTAACAAAAATACATCTTTTAAATAATTAATTATGCTATTTTAAAAAGTTTTTTCTCATTTATACTGGGTACACGCGCAACGCGCGTACACTAATACTAGTATTATATTAAAAGCACGAAGACCTTTAGCGAAATGTCGTTCGCCTTTTTTACCCTTTAAAAATAAGTTTACATTGAATAAAATTGTCATTTTACTTATCTTCCTAATATTTAGGACTTTTACATCAACTAAAATTCTATTTATTATATCTCTTCTTATTTAAATTATGAAAAAAAAAGAAATTTAAAAACTAATGGAGAGTTTACCTTATAAACTAGGAGTAATAGTAAAAATTAAATACTAAGGGCTCTTAGAATCATTTTAATATTCGTTCATTATCACAAATTTAAATAATTAAGAGTTTACCTTAGATAACTATAATACCTTCCATGTTAATACTCTTGAAATTAAATAAAGCAGATGGAATTGTGAATGTACAATTTTCTTTGTATCATAAATCAGTTACTATTTGAAGTCTAAATAAGTTCAATATAAAAAGATAAATAGTTAAACGTCACAGTGTTAATTAATGATGAATTTAAAGATAAATAGTTAAACATAACGGTATTAATCAATGATAATTTTTAATGGTAATTTCTAATTTCTGTACTATTATAGTTGAACTACTTTCCTACGCAAATAATATTATTTATTTGTCATTTTTATAATATTAAAAACGATATTGAATTAGAACCAAAAACTAGCAAAAATTATAAGAGATAAAAGTGATTAGCAATAGTCAATAACAATGATTCTTCGAATACAAAGATCCAAAGTGAAATGTCAGATAAATTTTTACCCTTTAAGAATAAAATTTTTATTGCATAATCGAAACTTGGAATGAATTAATACTGGGAATTTGCAGAAAAATACATTATTTCTTTAGAATTAAGAAAAAAAATGATTACATTTTAAAATTAACTATATCAAAAGATCCAATTCTTTTTAAACTAATCATCGCACAATAAATTATTTTTAAGTAGACAAAACTCTTAGGATATAAAAATAAAGTAAAATTATTTATAGTATAGTAACTTTAAAAGGGACAAGAGAAAACTTAAAGCAATAAGAATGGAACAGTTGAAGACAAAATATATTATAACGAATGACAACTCATTATATTTTATATAAATTAAGTTACTTCTTTTGAAAAATATTAACTTAATATTAGTCTTTTCAGAATTATGTCACTTACCATTTTTTCCCCAACCACGTTATTCTTAAATTTCTAGAAGACTAATAGAGTCATTTTCTCAATTTATATTACTTCATAAGTTTGAAAAAATCATGATAAAAGCATTTTTATGTTACTTATTAATTTTCAGTAGGTCGCATAAATAACAATAATATTCATAAAATATTCCTACCTCATACAACCACAATGGGATACTAACTAATAATTGAGGAGTTCTATTATACAATTATTGTCCTTTTATTGAGTTAGTGATATATAATCAATATTCATCATCCTCAAAATTTATGACTCAAAGAAAGACTTTAATATAATAAGTACGTAATTGCGATGACCCAAAAAATCATCTATCATTTTATAAGTTAAAACTGTGTTTTGAGGCTTTGAAAACCTCCTTTTATCTTGTCACGAACCAAAATTCATAGGTCGTGATGGCGCCGGACACCACTGTCAGGCAAGCCAAATCCTTAATTAGTTGAAATACATTCATATTTTAACATTTCGAAATCGTTACCTTTCCTTGCATTTCATAATCAAATAAATAAATTTTCGTATATTGAAATACGACAGCAAATGAAATTATGTTATTTAAAAACAGTGATCTAAAGATTTCACTTAAACAATTACCCCAATATATATCCCAGAACCCGGTGTCACAAGTACACGAGCAACTTCTAAGAATTTTACAAATACTGCAAAGCTTGTCTGAAATACAATTAGACAAGGAAATTTTACAAAAAAAATGAATAAATACAGTCTGAAGGAGACTCTGTCAGCTGCGGATCACATCCGGATGATGCAGCTCGCCTAAGTCTCCGAATCCTCCACATTGCTATGAAAGTACATGTGCAATAAAATGCACAGCAAGGTAGTATGAGTACAAAAACAACGTGTACTCAGCAAGTCGCCCGCCTAACCTCAGAGAGGTAGTGACGAGAGGTCAATTTAGACACTTACTAAAGGTCAATTTTGGAATATTTACGAGTGACACTAAGCATGGTTTTATCATAGGCAGTTTATAAAACAGGATTTAAACATCCTTCAATTTCATTCACATTTAACACTTTATATCTTCGTCATATTAACAATTAATCAACATGGTGATCTAATCAAATAATAATAAATAAACGGAAGGAACAACTTCTTCCAAAAGTCTTTTTAATAACTTTAGGTCTTTGTTATTTCAATCAACAATTTAACATTTCAGGCCAGTAATCAGGAAAATATCATAGCAACTACGCAGCAAATATCATACGCAGGCAACGTCGAGGGTTGAACGGCGTGGACCAACAATAATAAACTGTGCAATGCCGAGGGGTCGACCGGCTCGAACCATAGATGCATCTATTTTCCCCGCTCGCAAATCGAACATGCGACACGGTAAACATAAAAATAATAAGGCTAGCCTGCTCGCGAATCATACATGCGACTCAGGTGCTCATATGTACACACATTCACATAATACATTCTCATTTTTATCAAGAAGCAGGTTTTCTCAGGAAAGTGGTAAAAATCCTTTTTAAAAGAAACATAAAATATAGGTTTTGAAATCTTTGTTTTGAAACTCATTTGTCCAGTCTAGTAATACTCCATGATACAACCCAGTCCAGGTACACATATATTCACAGCGGAAACAAATTCTCTTTTTAGAGGTTAACAATATGAACTCTAGTTTCCTTTTACATTCAATTACGTTTTCGGTCACATAGCAGTTTAATGTTACAGACAGGATTACAGGTACACACATAAAGCATGCTAGTGGGTCCTAGGCTACCCGGACATGGCATAATAGTAGCTACGCACGGACTCCCGTCACTTCGTGCGTACTTAGCCCCCGAAGATAATAGCATATACTGAATTAACACCTAGGGGGACAATTCCCCCTCACAAAGTTAGAAAGGAGACTTACCTCGCTCCGAAGTTCCAACACCGACTCCCAAGCCCTTCCGATGACTCCAACGGACGTACAACGCTCCGAAACTACCACATAATGACAAAACAATAAAAATTCATCCTAATACTCACAACCAATTCAGATTATATACTTTCCCGAACCCGCTCGGAGAAATGACCAAAATGCCCTCGGGCCCACGTGCCCGAAAATCCGAAATTCTCGAAGATATATTCTACCCGTAGCTTTGCTAACTCAAATATATAATTTACTCAAACATTCATGCTTAATTCGTGGCTAAAAATCTAAATTTTCACTCTTTAGGTTTTTCTTCAAAAACCCCAATTTCCCCACAATTTCCCATATCAAATCATGCATATAATCTTGTATTTAGCCTTAGAAACAAGTAGAAACAACATACCTCTGATCCCTGATGAAATCCCCCTTGAAAAACTCTCCAAAATCGTCTCAACCAAATGAAAAATGAGAGAGAAATGGCACAAACCCTATTTAAAAACATTCTGCCCAGGCATCTTTTCGCACCTGCGGTCCTTCCTCCGCACATGCGATCCCGCAGGTGAGACCAAATCTCCCGCACCTGCGGTTTTCCTCAACTTCAGTCCAAATCGCACCTGCGCCCCACTGTCTGCACCTGCAGCTTTGCAGGTGCGGAAAATCCATCACACCTGCGGTTCGCAGCCAATCCTGCCCACTCTCGCACCTGCGGTGCCCAATTAACACCTGCGGCCAAATCCTCGCAGGTGCGGTTACACCAGAAGACAACAGCTTCAGCCCTTTTCCAACTTTAACTTTTGATCCGTTAACCACCCGGAATCCACCCGAGGCCTCCGGGACCCCGTCCAATTATACCAACCTACCCCAAAACATGACACGGACTTGATCGAGCCCTCGAATAACATCAAACAATGCCGAAATCACGGATCACTCAAATCTAATTCTTTAAGAACTTAGAATTTCAAACTTCTACATCCGATGCCGAAACCTATCAAATCACGTCCGATTTACCTCAAATTTTACGCAAAAGTCATATTCAACATTATGGACCTTCTCCAACTTCCGGAATCACATTCCGACCTCGAATCAAAACTTCCACTTCCGTCTAGATTTCCCAAAAACCTTGAAATTTCTATCTTTAACCAAATGACTCCAAAATGACCTACGGACATCTAAATTCACTTCCGATCGCACTCCCAATTCTAGAATCACCATACAGAGCTATTCCCAGACTAGGAATCCCAAACGGACATCGGCATCACTGATATGCACTTCAAGCCCAAATTCATGAAATCCTTCTAAAATTCTAACTTCCATAATATACGTCGAAACGCTCCCGGATTATCCAAAACTCGATCCGGACATACACCCAAGTCGGAAATTATCATACGAACCTGCTGGAACCTTCAAATCCTGATTCGAAGATCGTTTACTCAAAATTCCAATCTTAGTTGATTTCTCCAACTTAAGGCTTCTGAAATGAGAATTTTCTTTCCAAATCAGTTCTAAACTTCCTGGAATTCAGTTCCAACCACGCCCACGGGTCATAATACCTGAAACGAAGCTGCTCACGACTTCAAACCACTGACCGACATGCTAGACCATAAAATGATGGGTTGGGTCGTTACATATCTTACCTCGTTTTGCGTGTGCAGCCTGAGCGTATATCCGGGAAGCTTTTATGTGAAAAACTGAGGGAAATGCTACTTTTGTCTTTAAAATTAAGTTTAAATTGACTTTGGTCAACTTTTTGGGTAGACCCGTGATTTGACTGTCCTGGAGGGTCCGTAGGAAAATATGGGACTTGGGCGTGTGCCCGGAATTGAATTCCGAGGTCCCAAGCCCGAGAAATAAATTTTTGCAAGAAATTATTTTACTGAAATTATAAGAGTCTTTGGAAATTTGATTATGTTTGAAATTGATGGTATCGGGCCCGTATTTTGGTTTCGGAGCCTGGTACAGGTTTAATATAGTATTTGAGTGATGTCTGTAAAATTTGGTAAGAAACGGAGGTCATTTGACGTGATTCGGACTCGTAGTTGTGAAATTTGAAACTTTAAAAGTTTTGAGATTTTTCTTTGATTTCTATGCTAAATTCATTGTTTAAGATGTTATTTTGGCAATTTGATCGTACGGGGTAAGTCCATAGGATTTTTTGAGGTTGTGTGCATGTATGGTCTGCAGCCCCGAGGGCTCGGGTGAGTTTCGGGTAGGTTTCGGGGTGTATGAACTTAGAAAATCACTACTGGTGCACCAGTTCTGGTGTGCCCGCACCTGCGAGCCTAGGGACGCAGGTGTGAGTTCGCAGGCGCGGACCTTCAGCCGCAGGTGCGGTCCAGCCCAGCCTTCCCACTTTCCACATGTGCGGCAACTTTTTCGCAGAAGCGGTTCCACAGGAGCGGATACTCCTCCGCAGGTGCGGCCCTCAGTGGCCTTGCCCATTTCTGCAGGTGCGACCCAAGCACCGCAGGTGCGAGGGTCGGGCAGTGTGTTTTAATTTAGAGCTTCATCCGTTTCATTTTTACTTCTTCACAAAAATAGGAGGCTTGGCGATTTTCTCAAGAGATTTTCTTCCCAAATCATAGGTAAATGTCCATTTACTAGTTTCTTTCAACTTTCTAATGTTTTTCATCAATTTTTATCAAGGATTCTAGGATTTTAATGGTGGAAAATTGGGGATTTGGGTAGAGTTAGGGCTTTTTGAATAATTGGAATTTAGACCTCGTTTTGAGGTCGGATTTTGAAAATAATTACATATTCGGGCTCGTGGGTGAATGGGTGATCGGGTTTTGGTCCGAACCTCGTGTTTTGACCAAGCGGGCCCGGGGTCTATTTTTGACTTTTAGGAAGAATGATAGAAAATTCATAATTAAGCATTGGGGTTGAATTATTTAGCATTTATTGATATTATTAAGCTAATTATGTCTAGATACAATTGAATTGGAGGCGAATTCTAAGGGGAAAGCGGTAATTGAGGCTTGAGTTGGTCGTGGAATTCGAGGTAAGTGTTTGGCTTAACCTTAGCTTGAGGGAATAAGTGTTGTGTCCTATCTGCTATGTGTAAGTATCATGTTCAACGTATAGGTGAGATGACGAGTACCTATACGTTGGTGTCAAGTATGCCCGTGAGTCGAATATTGTGATTTATGTGGTTTTTCGTTAAGTAATACTTAAGTTTCACTTTATAGCTATCCATGTTGGTGGAAATTCCTGGATATTGAACAGTGTTGAGTATTGGTTTCAGTTGAAGATTTCTATGTGAAGTTATGTACTAAGTGATATTGGTTATAGTTGTTTCCCTTGCTGGGATGGTATTGATTCCACTGTTGGCTCCCTTGCCGGGACGTTATGGTTTTATTTTTGTTTACTCCGTTAATTTCCTTGTTGGATTGCTGTCATTTGATGTGTTTGGGTGAGGAAGAGTGTAAAAGCACGAAGGGTGATGCCGTGCGTGAGATTGTGAGTGAATGTTAATGCACGAAGGGTGATGCCGTGTCGATATTGTGATTGTAAAAGCACGAAGGGTGATGCCATGACATGATATGAGTGATAATGCACGAAGGATAATGTCGTGCCATGATTATGTGAGGTAAAAGCACGAAGGGTGATGTCGTGCTGAATATATTGATTCTGATGCTGAGGACGAGAGTAAAAACACAAAGGGTGATGCTGTGCACTTGCTTTTGTGTTACTATTTCTGTTGCTTAAATTGATATCTAATTTGTGCTTTATCTCGTTATTTCCATTATTTGATATTTCCTCCCCTTAGCATGTTCCCCTTTCCTTTATACTCAACTGCTTATTTCTCGTTGTTATTATTTTCTCTGTATACTGTTTAACTACACATGTTAATTTGGTTGTCGTGTCCTAGCCTCGTCACTACTTCGCCGAGGTTAGGCTCGGCACTTACTCAGTACATGGGGTCGGTTGTACTGATGCTACACTCTGCACTTTTGTGCAAATCTCGGTACTAGACTCGTCAGACCTTAGATCATGGTTGCTGCCTTCAGTCCAGTGTAGACTCCGAGGTAGTTCTGCAGACATCTGTAGGCCTTGGCGTCCCCTTCTATTTCATTTATATTTTGTTCTTATTTACTTCTGAGACGGATGTATACTTATATTTTGTTCAGACTCCTATTTTTAGTATTCGTAGACAGTCCATGAGATTGTGACACTTGTCCTGGGAGTACTTTGGTTTCGGATTTCGTATTAGTATTATATCAAACTAGTGAATCATGTTATCTTGTATTTTTAAATTTCCGTGATTTCATTATAAAGTCTGGTAAAATTGTTAAAGATAAAGAAATAAGGTAGTTAATCATAAATATTGCTTGCCTAGCGGGGTCAGTGTTAGGCGCCATCACGGTCCCGACGGTGGGAAATTCGGGTCGTGACAGTGATTATTTTCAAAAAAGAGGTTACTCATTAAGATAGGGTACACGTGCAACGTGCGTATCCTAAGAGTAGTTATATTAAAAGCACGAAAGCTCTTAGCGAAATATTGTTCATCTTTTTTATCCTTTAAAAATAGAGTTTATATTGGATAAAATAGTAATTTAGTTATTTTCCTAATATATAGGAATACTCATTTAATTATTTTCCTTATACGAATGAATACTCATTTAATTATTTTCCTAATATTTAGGACTACGAAATCAACTAAATTTTATATATTACATTCTTCCTTATTTGGATTACGTAGGAAAATTAATATTTAGAACTTCAAAAATATTAACATTTTATTTTATATAAATTTTTAAACTTAAATTATATAAATGGCAAGAAAAGGAAAGAATTAAAAATACTAACTAAATAGGATGTAACCACTTGGTATTTAGAAGTTTATCCCTTCGGACAGATAACAAAAATTCAATCAAAAAAGAAAGAGGACGTACGACGTTCTTGGAAGATGACGGAGTAAATTTTCTTATGTTTTGATTTAGATGAAACTATTTTCTATACTAAAATACTTTAAAATATACAATATTATTTCCCACTCATTTGATTTTCTTACAATTTGAAAAAAGAATTATTATTCGATAGAATATAATTATAATCGAATATTTAAAAAAATTTATGATTTAATATTAAGAATTTAAATCAATAAAATATAATTTATATCTTTTATTGATGAAAATAAATAATTACGTATTTGGAATAGCTAATTTAGCAAAAAAATTTAATTTTATTATTTTCCAAATTCGTGATACAAGTAAAACTATCTTCAGGTTAACAAAAATCTTGGCTTAAATAGAGATATTTCAATAAAAAAGATCATCGATGATGAAAGACATTAGAAAATAAAGCAGAATCAATTATAATATAATATTAAAAATTAACTTGGTTAAAATTATCTATCTTCAGGTTGACAAAAATCATGGCTTAAATAGATATATTATAATAAAAAAGACCACCGATGATGAAAGACATTAGAAAATAAAGTCGAATCAATGAAATAATATGTATTCAAAATAAGTTGACATTTATTATTATTTTTATTTTTCATCTATTCTAATAAATGGCCCTCTATAATTTTTTGTATACGTAATAAGTTATTGGTTGTAAAATCACGAAGGCCCTTAACGAAATGTCGTTCGCCATTTTTATCCTTTAAAAATAGAGTTTACATCGGATAAAATAGTAATTTAGTTATTTTCCTAATATGTAGGAACACTCATTTAATTATTTTTCTTATATGAAGGAATACTCATTTAATTATTTTTCTAATATTTAGGACTACAAAATCAACTAAATTCTATATATTACATTCTTCCTTATTTGGATTACGTAGAAAAATTTAATTTAGAAATTTAAAATATTAATATTTTATTTTATATAAATTTTTACACTTAAATTATATAAATGGTAAGAAAAGGAAAGAATTAAAAATACTAATCAAATAAGACATAAACACTTGGTATTTAGAAGTTTATCCCTTTGGACAGATACCAAAAATTCAATAAAAAAAGAAAGAGGATTTACGACGTTCTTGGAAGATGACAGAGTAACTTTTTTTATGTTTTGATTTAGGTGAAACTCTTTTCTATACTAAACTACTTTAAAATATATAAACTTATTTCCCACTCATTTGATTTTATTACAATTTTACAAAAGAATTTTTATTCGATAGAATATAATTATAATCGAATATTTAAAATGTTGTATGATTTAATATTAAGAATTTAAATCAATAAAATATAATTTATATCTTTTATTGCTGAAAATAAATAATTACGTATTTGGAATAGCTAATTAGAAAAAAAAATTACTTTCATTATTTTTCAAATTCATCATACAAGTAAAAATATCTTCAGGTTGACAAAAACCTTCGCTTAAACAGATATATTTCAATAAAAGAAGACCACCGATGATGAAAGAAATTAGAAAATAAAGTCGAATCAATTATACTACAATATTAAAATTAACTTGGTTAAAATTCAAAATAGAAGAAATAAGAATGAAATAATAAGTATTCAAAATAAGTTGACATTTATTATTATTTTTATTTTTTATATATTCCAATAAATGGTCCTCTATAGTTTTTTGTATACGTAATAAGTTATTGGTTGTAAAATACACATTCAGTATTAGTCAGTTTAGACCTTACATTGTTACTTAATTATTCATTTATTTCCTATAAACTATATGACCAAGCCGTTCATTCCAATACTCTAAAAGAAAGATACAATTTTTTTAATTAGTGTTAATTTGATGACTGTTTAAAGAATTATAATAAAAATATATAACAATTTCGATCATGTTAGATTTAATATTATGTCACAAAAATGACTACAATATTTGTAAGCTTATCCCAAAGGATATGGCCTTCAAATTAATATAAAATACATGTGCTCAAATTTTTTACGTGTCAACCAATTTCTTCTAAAAACTATATGACGACCCTCTTTATTCCAAATCTCTAAAAAAATATCATTATTTTTATTGATGGCCTTTTGAAGAATCATAATAAAAAATATATAATAAATATCAGAATTGAATTACCAAAAAACAGATATATCAATCATTTTAGATTCAATATCATGTTATAGAAATTACTACAATTTTCGTAAAAAAATTTAAAAAGATATGCCCTACAAATTACGAATAAATACGTGTTCTCCAATCGAGATGTATATTGATCATTTTACCTTTCAAAAATAAATTTTAGAATTGTTATAAAACTAACTATTTTCAAATATAACGACAAATGGAGTTAATCAATATTAGAATTATTAAATACTAATTCCACTTGAATAATGATATATCGAAACTAAATATACTCTTTCAAATATAATTCTGAGTCATTCTCCAATGTATTTTACTAGCTTACTTTAGTATTCCTTTTGATTATCTTTTCCCATTTTCAAGGCATTTTGATTTTGTGTTCATCTGAAATTCATGGATTATTAGTTGTTTGCTATATGTGAGAAGTTCTATCCACTATTTATGTTTTCAATGACTATGCGTACTACTGAAACTGAAAAGGAAGCATGCTAACTTTATTAATTAAAAAATGTGGCATAAATTTTAAGTTGAATTATTAACTGATGATTGAGGATTTCTATGAGAAGTTTTTTTCTTAATTGAGTTAGTTATATGTACAATGTCAATATTAATGACTAGTGTGAGGAACTTATACTTTTATTTCTTAACTCAAACACTCATTGAGTTAGGATACACGCGCGATGCGCGTACCCTGAACGATCTTTTTATTATATTGAACGTAAAATTCTTATTGGATAAAAATTATAATTACAATTAAATATTTAAAACTTGGGATGAGCTATTATTAAGATTTGAATCAACAACAAAAAATTCTCTTTAACATTAACAACAATTCTAATCAACCAAAAAAGTCTTTGATTTAACTAATTTGCGAAAAATTCAAGTCATTCTTTTCGAAATTTATAATAAAATAGATTATAATATAGTAGTAGGAGTCAAACTATTAAAAATGCAAATTTAAAAATAATAAGAATGAAATATTAGAAGACAAAATATATTCTAAGTTAGTTGTCATTAATTAATTTTCTTTCTGGTATTCGTTCAAATAAATGACAACTCCCTATACTTTTCTCTGTACAAAGTTACTTATTTTAAAATATTAACTTAATATAGACATTTTAAAACTTAGTATTTGATAACCTGATTTACATGTTCCTCACATATACATATTTTACTGATTGACGCTCACGTACGCTAATAAAGTTAGTACACTAAATATTATAGAATCTACTAAAATTATGTCAACCTTCTCAACATATACTATCTTGAAGATACCGGCTCTGTTTTATAGCCCATTGTAAGTGTTGGTCCAAGCAGGTATTGGACAAATAATGGCTTTTCATTTTTTTCCACAGTTCATCAGCGAAAGCACAACTAACAAAGAGCTCTTGGCATACCACACACTTAGTATCATGACTCAAATCCTAATTCAGGTCGCGATGGTGCCCAACACCGTTATCAGGCAAGCCGACACTAATTATCTACGGAGTCTAGTTGTTTTCTATTGAATACTTTTCTTATCTCAAAATAGTTTATCCACAAAGCATGGAATGTAACACATAGCTGGGTAATTTAAGTTACGAAGACCAATAATCAACTTTAATAAATTACATCGCCAAAAGAATAGTCTACCAACTGTGTGTGTCAGAAACTAGTGTCACAAGTCTGCATGCATCTAGTAGAGTAAAATCAAAAGAATAACAGAACTATCCTACTGTCTAAGAAGAGATAGACAGAATACCAAAAGAAAGGCTCCACAGTTCTGCTGAAGATAGCCAAGAGGAGCAGCTCACTGTGAAGTCCAAACCAAGTATAAGTCAGGGACGAGCTCCGGACCGATACCCAGATACACCTGCCTCAGAACCTGTACAATTAAGTACAAAAGCGTAGCATGAGTGAATAAATAATATGTACCCAATAGGTATCCAGTCTAATCTCGAAGAAGTAGTGACGAGAGGTCGACGTGACACTTACTAGGGTCAAAATGATATGTTTTAAATGTAGGGCTAAGCAGGAATGGCAATCATGAATAATAATGAAGACAGGAACATTGAATATCTTTTAAAAATACCCTTATGTGTCAAGTTCTCTATCATGCAAATTACTTAGTTTTCATTTTTCATGATATTCAACAAATACATGATCACAGAACACCCAAACAACTAACAACACATAACATGCCGTGAACGTACGGCCGATACGACGCGAAAATAAATGTGCACTGCCGAAGGGTCGAACAGCTCGAAGCATAGATGCATCTATTACACCACTCACGAATCGAACATGCGACGCGGTTGACATAATATTAGGGCTACCCCGCTCGCGAATCATACATGCGACGCGGGTACCCGTATATATACACATAATCAACAGAAAATCAAATAATTCAGTACAGGATATACTTACAGAGAAGGTTTCAATAATATAAATTTCAGAATGTAACCTCCTAGATGTTCACTTAATAATTCAAGGATATTAGGCAGTCTAAATTAACATTTAAGATTATAGATACGACACATAAAGCATGCTTGTGAATCCTAAACTCCCCGACATGATATAATAGTAGCTACGTACGGACTCTCGTCACTTCGTGCGTGCGTAGCCCCCACAAATAAAGACGTGAAATTATGTATATTCACCTATGGGGAAAATTTCCTCTTACAAGGTTAGAAAGGGGACTTACCTCGTGTCAAGCCTACTTTCCGGGTCAAGAACGCGCCCGAAACTCCAAATTCATTGCCCAAGGACTCGAAACTAGCCAAATATTTCATAGATAAATCAATCTATACTCAAAAGTATGAAATTCCTTTATTTAAATGATTATTTCAACCTAAATTGCAAAATCCCAAAATACACCCCCGGGCCCACATGCTCGGATTCCGGAAATTTTCAAGGAAAACAATCGCCCATAACCTAAGGATCAATATTATATAGTTTTTGCATAATTTCATAACTAATTCCTTGTTAAATTCTCATTTTTATCAAAATCCTAGGTTTTGCTCTAAACCCATGATTTCTACTAATTTTGTGTGTTAATCTACCTAAGAATTCAAGTATTAAACTCACTTTATGGAAGGAATTACTTACTTTACAGTAGCTAGGTCGAACCTCTCCTTTGCAAGCTCTCGAAATCGTCCAAGATGAAGAAAATGGTTCAAAAATGGCTAAATCCCGTATTTTAAACAACCTCACTGCCTTCAGGTTTTTTGTACCTGCGGCTCGAGGACCGCACCTGCGATCTCGCATATGCGAGAAAGATCTCGCATATGCGAGAAAGATCTCGCATATGCGAGAAAGATCTCGCACCTGCGGAAAAATGGGAAGGGGCCAGTGGTCGCACCTGCGGCTCCGCTTCTACGGGAAATGGCCCGCACCTGCGGAACTGGGAAGCCCCTTCTGAGGATGCACCTGCGAGGCGTTGACTGCACCTGCGGTCTTCGCACCTGCAGCTGGTCCTTCGCAGGCGCGGTCACACCAGATATGGTGCACCAGCAGTTCCTCTAAGGCTGGTTTTTTGCCTCGTGCGATGTCCGAATGGCATCCGGGCCCACCCGAGGCCCCTTAAAAATATACTAACAAGTCCTAAATCATAATATAGACTCACTCGAGCCTTCAGAACGTCCGAAACAACGCTCAATATAAAAATCATAGCCCAAAACCTATTGGATCTAACTTAAGAACTTTAAGTTCTTAAATTCGCCTTCCACACACCGAACCCACCTATACTACTCGGAATGACACCAAAATTTGCGAGCAAGTCATAAATGACATAACAGAACTATTCCCGATCTCGGAATTCCATTCGGACTTTGATAACCCAAAATCACATTCTAAACCTCAATTTTTGAACTTAAGGAATCATATTTCACTATTTGGCGCCGAAACGCACCCGGATCATCCAAAACCCATTCCAGGCATACGCCCAAGTCTGAAATAATCATACGAACCTACTGTAACCTTCTAATCTCCGAGATCGTTTACTAAAAATGTTGGCCGAAGTCAAACTTGGCTTTTAAGACCAACCTTAAGGAACTAAGTGTCCCTATACCACTCCAAACTCCTCCAAACCTCG
Organism: Nicotiana knightiana; assembly: GCA_005239525.1. NCBI lineage: Eukaryota > Viridiplantae > Streptophyta > Magnoliopsida > Solanales > Solanaceae > Nicotiana > Nicotiana knightiana. The sequence goes on along the minus strand of ML412757.1, from coordinate 14,621 downwards.
AACTACCCGTCCCCGCAAGTCATAAATCAGTAAAACCAACTACAGGGAGTCTCATTTAGGGGCACGGGGTTCTAGAACACAAAACAACCGGTCGGGTCGTTACACTTAGGACTGACTTGGCCACCCTATAAGTTGTGTTGGATATTGGATCCGAGTATCGGGTCGCTCCATGAGGGTTGACCCAACTCATTTGGAAAAGAAAGAATTTTAGAAGAGATAGGGTTTGAAATAACCTCTTTAAGGAGAGGTTACTACACGTTTAAATGTAGTGGAACTCTTCAAAGAGGTTACTATACGTTTAAGTGTAGTGGGAGCAGTTTTCCCATAACTGCTATCTTTCCTCTCCATATAAACATACGCTTTCTTCTTTTTTGAAAAACAACAGAGATAAATGAAAGAGTGGGATAAAAAATCTCTTCCCAATCAACACAAGAAGACATTTAATTCGTGAAATTCTAACTTTGTTTCCAAGAGATTCAAAGTTCGATTTGGGGCAATTCTTTTGGTGGTGAGTTCAACAATTCTTCCACTGCGTTGACAGGTACGCTAATGTTGTTCTCACCCCGCGATTATTTTTATTACATTGGTATCAGAGCATGGTTGAATGATCCTGTTATTCAGGTAAATTATCTTGAAATAGCTGTTTTAGGTTGAGATTTTTTTTGTTGGCTAATTTTTGACAAGTTTCAGAGAAAACTATTTCTGGTTTTTTGCGTTTTGGCCATAACTTGCTAAAAGTTTTGCCTAAAACTTATATTATCATGTTCCATTCGTTTTGGTATTTCCAAAAATATATTATATGTGAAAAACGAATTAAAAACGAGTGAAATATGATTTTTTGAAGATTGGCAGTTTTTGACTATTTTTCTGACGAAAAACTGCTTCTGTTTTCAGCATGTTAGAAATAACTTGTTAAATATTTTTGCCTAAAACTTATATAAAAATATTCTACTCATTTTGAGCTTTCCGAGAATATATTATATGTGAAAAACGGATTAATAACGAGTGAGATATGATTTTTTGAAAATTGGCAGTTTTGACTATTTTCCTGACGAAAAATTGCTTCTGTTTTCAGCGTTTAAGAAATAACTTATTAAAATATTTTTCCTAAAACTTATATAATCATGTTCTACTCGTTTTGGGATTTCCGAAAATATATTATATGTAAAAACGGATTAAAAACGAGTGAGATATGATTTTTTGAAGATTGACAGTTTTTGACGAAAAACTGCATTTGTTTTCAGCATTTTTGAAATAACTTGTTAAATATTTTTTCCTAAAACTTATATATTCATGACATACGCATTTTGGGCTTTCCGAAAATATTTGTTTATGTGAAAAACGGAATCTTCCAACTTTAAAAACCCTTTTATGATCCTTTTTGTCTTCTACCAGAAATTTGTGACATACGTTGTCGCATTAAATGGTAACAACCATATTTCTGATTCCTTGGTCCTATTTCAGATATGGCTGAACAGGGACAAGTTCGAATTACTCCAAGTGGGAGTTCTCGAAGTCAAGGAAGGGGACAACGTAGAAGGGTACATCATCGCAAGACTTATTTCTATAATGATTCAGACTCGGAGCCTGAAGTCATCACGAATGTCCCAAGGGCGAGACAAAATGAGTTAAGGGATCGAAGGTCTGAACGAAGGGAAAGAGAAAAAAAACTTAGGGAGTTTAATGAATTTAAAATGGGCCCTGATGTTTCTATTTCTGAACATGTACACCTTTTTCAGTTAAAAAAAGTTGAATTGGCTAATTACTGATTGGGAAGCATTAGCTATTTTAGCGGACTCTTTTCGAGAGCCTTGGGGTAAAATTTTAACTACGAGTTATCATGATATTTGGCCTAGTGCACCTTTTAGCGTGCATGTGCGAGAGTTAGTGTTCGATTGGTACATGTACGTCCTAGCAAACATGTAAATTGTTATTATATATTTTATCTTAATGAAATTTAAATTATGTTACTTGTCTCACCAGTTACATACATTGTTTATCATATTTTTTTGTAATGGATTGAGACTTGAAATAAAGTACACACTAAGAAGTGATTTTAATATTAATTAAAATATTTAGATATAGATGATGAATGAAAACATAGTGACCGTTTGACTATATACTAAATGTAGAATTAATATTATAATTAATTCAGTTGAGTGTGATATCACATGCATAAATTAACTGAAGTATATATTGATGAGTTAAACTTATAATATTGTCTCTAATAACAGACATGGCATCGAGAGTATCATTGCTGACTTGAAAAAGGGTGACAAACTGAATGGTGAAAATTACGACATCTGGAGTCGTAAGATGTGGTATGTACTCAAAGAGCAATATTCTCTTGAAAGTATTAACCATGCTATGAGTCACCCAAAGGAGGGTAACACTGCCCAACACAGGAGGAATCTGGAAACTTACAATATTTGGAAGAAGAAAGATTTCGCTGCACGTGGAATTATTGTAAGTTCAGTTGTTGATGATCTCATCCATGAATGTGAGCAATATCCTACTTCTCAAGCCATGTGGGCACATTTAAGAGGGGAATATGGGGGTATTACCGTGACTCGCCTTCGATAGCTGACAATCAAGTTTGACACGTACAAAAAACGTCATGATCACGGTGTCAAGCAACATATAAGGGTGATATCAAATATGATTCCTCAACTCAAAAGTGTTGGCCATGTTCTCTCTGATGAGCAGCAGGTTCAGGAAGTGATTCGGTCTCGTCTCAATAATTGGGAACATCTAAAGGTTAACTTGACCCACAATGATAGCATCAAAACTTTTGCTGATGTTGCCCATCATGTGGAGCTTGAAGACGAGCGGCTTGGTGCTGCTAAAGTTGTACCTAATGCCTTTGTGGCAGAATCAAGTGGTACAAATAGATCAAGCTTCAAGCACAAGAGAAACTAGAAAAATGACGGAAAGGGTAAGGAGACTGGAGAAGGATCCTCCAAGAAAAGAAACAAGCCAAATTCCAAGAAAGGAAAACGGTTGTATAAGAAGAAAGACAAGAGCAAGATGAAGTGCTACAATTGCCAAGTCCCAGGGCATTTTTCCCGTGAGTGCACTGAGCCGAAAAAGGTAGCATTTCAAAATGCATCTCTTTTATGTTTCTAGCACTGTTTTATTAACTGAATCTTATCCTATGTGGATTGTAGACTCAGAGGCCACCGACCATTCGTGATAGAGAAGAGTTCATAGAGTTTCGTCGAGTTTCACCTGGATCAAAGCATGTATATGTTGGAAATAATGCAAAGCTTGAAGTCAAAGGGATAGGCACTTGCAGAATGGACATGCGTGGTGGTCGATCTTTGATGTTGCATGACGTCCTATATGTTCCAAATATTCGACGAACCTTAGTCTCTATGTCTGTTCTTCTAGATTTAGATTTCAATTTGAACTTTAGTCGCAGTGGTCTTAGAATTACTCAAGACAATGTTTTTTTATGGTTTTGGACATCGTTATGATGGTTTTATTGTGTTAGATTGTAATCCTTCTACGTATAACTATTATGTTGACCGTTGTGTTATTGCATGTTATTCTAGTAACAATGATGTTGATGTTATTACATGGCATGCAAGATTAGGTCACATAGGGAAGGATCGAATGAATAGATTGGCTAAGGAAGGACATCTAGGTTCTTTCTCTAAAATTGAAATGCCAACTTGTGAAAATTGTTTTGCTGGAAAGATTACACTTAAACCATTTGGAAAGGCTAAGAGAGCTGATTTTCCATTGCAATTAATCCATTCTGATATCTGCGGTTCAATGAATGTGGCTAGGTTTGGTGCTTTATATTTTATTACGTTCATTGATGATTTCACATACTTTGGTTATGTCTATTTGATTTCTCATAAATCTGAAGAACTTGAATGCTTTAAGAAATATTTAAATGAAGTTGAGAATCAATTAGACAAAAAGATTAAGACTTTAAGAACCAATAGAGGGCGTGAATATCTATCAAAAAAATTTGAAGAATTGTGTAATGAAAAGGGCATCACCAGACAGTTAACTATTCCATACATACCTCAACAAAATAGTGTAGCGGAAAGGAGGAATAGAAAACTACTGGACATGATAAGGTCCATGATGGCGCATGAAAATTTACCTATCTCCTTTTGGGGAGACGTGTTATTAACTGCAACCTACGTATTGAACAAAATGCCTTCTAAATCCGTTTCTTCCACTCCTTATGAGATATGGACTGGTCATAAACCAAACTTAAAGGATTTACGACCTTGGGGTTGTGCTGCATATGTAAAAGATTCTTTTAGCAAGTTTGGTAAACTAGGTCCAAAAGGCAAGAAATGTATCTTTATAAGATATTCAGAACACTCCAAAGGGTATGTGTTCATTGGTGAATTAGAGGATGAAAGTGTTACTGAGATTGAATCGTGAGATGTCACATTTTTGGAAGATAATTTTCCAAAGAAGGGCGAGGTAAAGAATGGAGAGACTCTTTATGAAATGTTGAACTCATACAGTCAGCAAGTGTCTTTTGACATAGTTAATAATTAAATTTATCAAGATCTTATTCTTGATCCGAGTGGGAGTGGGAACTCTCAATCTCAAAATCCTCCCGACAAACCTGAATTTCAACTACGAAAGAGTGCCAGGAAAATATACGCAAACATACTTATGACATTGAAGATTATGTTTTCTTGGTATCTCCCATAGAAATGGATAAGCCAAAGTCTGTGATTTAGGCTTTATAAAGCCCTAGAAAAGATGAGTAGATGAAAGCAGTGAAAGAAGAATTAGAGTCCATGAAAACCAACAAAGTCTGGAATCTAGTTGACCTTCCTCTTGGGCGTAGAGACATTGGGAACAAATGGGATCTCAAAGTTAAACGCAAAGCGGATGGGTCAATAGAAAGATACAAGGCACAATTGGTGGAAAAAGGCTTTACTCAAGAAGCTGGAATAGATTATGATGAAACATTTTCACCAGTTGTGAAATTTACCTCAATTCACTTACTTTTGGCTATTGTTGCACGTTTGGATTTAGAATTACTTCAAATGGACATGAATAAAGTTTTTATCAATGGAGAACTAAACGAAGAAATCTACATGGAACAACCTGTAGGCTTCATCGTTAAAGGCCAAGAAAATAAGGTCTGCAAATTGAAAGGATCTATTTATGGCCTGAAGCAATCTTCAAGGCAATGGGATGTTTGTAATTCTTTCTCTTTATGTGGGCGATATTTTATTGGCTGAAAAAACTTTGGAGTATTTGAAAACTATCAAGTCATGGCTTTCAAAGTCATTTGACATGAAAGATATGGGCGAGGAAGACTATATCCTCGAAGTTAAGATCCAAAGAGACCTGTCACGACCCAAAATCCATTAAGGTCGTGATGGCGCCGGACACCACAGTCAGGTAAGCCAACACTCATTAGTTAATTAAGTTCCTATTTTTATTATTTAGAAATCATTACTTTTCATTTCATTATATGAAAATCAATAAAATTTACTGAGTAAATAACAAGGTTTTAACACCTCAATTAAAAAATACATCCCAAAATCATCCTAGAACCCGGTGTCACGAGTGCATGAGCAAAATTTCTAGGAAGTATACATGTGATACGATATTTGTCCGAAATACAAACTGGACAAGGAATTTAAAATAAAATACAATACATCTGAGGGAGACTCTGCCGGCTGCGGGTCGTCTCAGGATGGTGCAGCTCATCTAAGTTTTCAAGTCAGTCACATCACTCGTCAAGCAGAGCCACTAGCTATGAATGTACCTGTGAAATAAAAATACACAGCAAGTGTAGCATGAGTACGAAAACAACGTGTACTCAGTAAGTATCCCGCCTAACCTCGAAGAGGTAGTGATGAGAGGTCGAATTTTGACACTTTCTAGAGGGAAGTTTGATAAAATCAAGGGTGACACTAAGCATGGATATCATAGGCAATTTAACAAGTAGTGACAAGAAATAGCAACTTCTTTCACATTTAATATTCTTAAATCCTCGTCATTTCAGTTGACAATTTAAAATTTCCAAGCTAGTAATCAGGTAAAAATCACCGAAAATACGCAGCAAATATCATGCGCAAGCATTGCCGAGGGTCGAACGGCGTGAACCAACGATAATAAAATGTGCACTGCCGAAGGGTCGAACGGCTCGAACCATAGATGCATCTATTACCCCGATCGTGAATCGATCATGCGACGCGGTCATATATAATAATAGAATTACCCTACTCGTGAATCATACATGCGACTCAGGTACTCATAGACACACATATTCACACATTAAATTCACATTTTATCAGGAAAACAGTTACTCAAGGAAGTGATAAAATTCTCTTTTTAATGGACTCGAAGATAGTATTTAAATGTTTTCTGGAAATTCATTTGCCAAGTTCGATAATGTTTTAAATATTATAAATTTATCAATAAGGCTACAAGTACGACAAGTAAAACATGCTCTATTAGGAAAACAATTATCCAAGAAAAATCAATACCCTTTCTAGATGATTAAGAAAACAAACTTTAACCTTCTTAGGTATTCAGTTAGTAATTCGATAAGTTTAACGGTCTAATTTTATTAGTAAATTACAAGTACAACAAGTAAAGCATGCTAGTGGGTCCTAGACTACCCAGACACAAGCATGATAGTAGCTACGCACGGACTCCCGTCACCTTGTGCGTACATAGCCCCCACAAATAGTTGCACATATTCAATTAGTTCACCCATGGGGACAATTCCCCCTCACAAGGTTAGAAAGGAGACTTACCTCGCTCCGAAGATTCATAACCGGCCTTCAAGCCCTTCCGACGAATCAAATTGATGCACAACGCCCCAAAACTATCTAAATAACGGTAAAACCAATGAAAATATACACTAAGACTTATAACAATTCAAATTGTATAAATTGCCAACTCCGCTCGAAAAGTTGACCAAATTGCCCTCGGGCCCACGTGCCCGGATTCCGAAATTTCTCGAAGATAAACTCTACCCATAGCCTTACTAACTCAAATATAAAATTTACTCCAACTTTCATGCTCAAATTCGTGTGCAAAATCCAAAAACATAAATTCTAGGTTTTCTTACAGATCCCATAATTTCTACTAATTTTCATGACCAAATCTATATACGAATCTTGTATTTAACTTGCAATGAGTAGAAATAACTTACCTTGAAATAGATGACAAAAATCCCCTCTTGAAGCTCTCAAAAAATCGCCCAACCAAGAGAAAAATGAAGAGAAATTTGCCAAATCCCGTCTTTAAAGACACTGCCCAGCCATCCCTCACACCTGCGGTCACTTGACCGCTTCTGCGGTCCATGGCTCCTTGCCCACTCTCGCTTATGCGCTTACAAATCCGCAGGTGCGGTCACGCTTCTGCGGCGAGCCAACCGCATCTGCGGTCCCAGTCCTAGCCAGCCACCTCCGCTTCTGCGACACCAAGGCCGTTTCTGAGGCTCCGCACCCGCGGCCAGAGCCTCGCAGGTGCGGTCACACCAGTCACCAGACACCAACAACCTCAGCCTTCTCAAATTCCAAATTCAATCTGTTAACCACCCGGAATCCATNCCACAACTCGAACATGATACATAAAGAAAGACTTAGGAAGAGACTACTCAACTCACGCATCTAATATGAACCTTCCTCCGAAAATAGGAAGCAAAACACAAGAAAAATATATATAGGGAACCTTACTCAACATCACACTGTTGCAGCGTGCAACCCGATCCAAATACCATACCCGTGGCGGTGTGTCACCCAATCCACACGTGAAATTTACATAAGGAGATAGATATCGAGCTAAATTTCTCATTACCACTAAATATCGAATATCGGTTACCAGCACGCTAAGTTCATATTCCAATCTNCGAAACCTATCAAATCACGTCCGATTGACCCCAAATTTTGCACACAAGTCACGTTCAACATTACAGACCTACCATGACTTCCGGAATCGGAACATACGCCCAAGTCCGAAATCGTCATACGAACCTGCTGAAACCTTCAAATCCTGATTCTGAGGTCGTTTCCTCCAAAATCTAATCTTAGTCAATTCTTCCAACTTAAGGCTTTCGAAACGAGAATTTTCTTTCCAAATTGATTCCGAACTTCCCAAAACTCAACTCCGACCATGCCTACGAGTCATAATACCTGAAATGAAGCTGCTCATGGCCTCAAACTGCCAAACGACGAGCTAGAGCTCCAAATGACCGGNAACCTCATCACTACACGGAAACTCAACACATAGGAAATTATCAAGCCGTTTCACAACTCACACGACACAACATAACCTTATATGAATTGGACGAAGACGGAAAAACATCTGATATTCCAACACCCCTCCTTGAGAAGCACCATACTGAAATGAACACACTTGACTCACATGGAGCCCAGAACCATATTTGAACCCATTCACAACCCTCAAGCCGATTCAGATCGCACTGCACTAGACTGATAGCCTTGCATGGGTCCATATTAACCCACTTTCTCATAATACACAAGAACAACCATCATAGCCGGGACAAACACCCCACAATCCATAACCAAATGAACTGAACGCCTTCCAAGCATAAATTCTTAAATAAGCAATATTACACTTCTTTATACTCAGTCTAAATCTTTAATCCATTAAGTGACTACATGTCACACTCATACGATCTTCCCGTGGTCATGATCCCACGTCCTTCCTCGCAAGCTAACAAGTCTGAACATCCATACCACCGACCACACTAACTCCGTAAAACAAATCAAGAACCATAACCAGGATGCAAAGCCTCTGTCACCAAACACCGATCTCAGGTGACACTGAAGACAACACCAACTTACTCTAAACATTCAAATGCCTTTCTTTTTTCCTTGCTCATACGAGCTCATGACCTTCTTGTTAACACTGAACCGCAACCTCGATCCTTACTTCTAGTTCCATACTACTTACTGCACCTGTCATGCCAATATGAAATAGCGCAAGAATTCCATCATAACTACTAAACCACTAATAGGGTGAACACTTCATCATATAGAAACCTTTTACTTACCTCAATTCAAGAGAACCATAACAACACACGAGTGAATTCTCATAATCACAAAACAGGCAAATCCTCAAGGAATAGTCTATACCACCATAATCCTTCCGGGATCCGCCTACACCTGACAAGACATAATACTTGAATGCTTCCAAATAAAATCTATTACAGCGACCGACAAGCCTCGCACACACCGGCACATACCACATGCATAACTTAATCACACTGAAGGAACTGATCACTGACGTACATGTGCCATTTCAACCATGGCTAACCAATCCATTTTCTTCTAATTTATTCTTTACTTGACTTAGAAATAACAATAACCTCATCCAAACATTGTGAACTCAAATCCGCCCTCCTCTTGAGCGACCTTATATCACGAGACCACATTGTCTCCAAACCCCTGAACCGTCTAATGCCCTCCTTGCTCGCGCATTCACATCTTCGATTGATATACCCATCCTGGAAATCTTCCTACAAGTCCGGAGTCTATTTCTCTCATTCCTCCAATACTATACTGCAAGCCGAAAACATCATGGAACATTCCGGGCCTCCTATCACAATCAGTTGCAAGGCCTGATTCTTATCCATACTGCGGACATGAAACCCTTAAGCACCGCATTCTTAACTTTCGAATTCATTAGTACCACTATTGAGAGTCACCCACTCTGACTTGGCCCGAATACTATCAACTCCAAGCTCTTCTAGCACATGAAGCACGTGACTGAGTCACTACCCTTATAACTCGCCTATGCATTAAGCATAAATTCTGAATCTTCCAAAGCCTAAACCTGCTCCAATAGGGCCAACTTTTGCACACATTTATCAAATCCCATGCGCAATTACCATTTTACTCCTTTCCCCTTAGCTGTAATAACTTGCTAACACGCCAATAATCCGCAACCCTATGAGAAGATAATCCTGCAATCCCAATTGCAGGCGGTGGGACTCTCCTATTTAGCCTGAAGCTACTCCTTGCACCACTCTGGACCCCACTGAAATTCTTTCTTCATTGCTGACGTGATCTTGCTCAACTAACCCGTCAAATCCTTCTACTCTTGTTAGCATTCCATGAATACTCAAATTCTCTAGCATCATTCACATATTCGGCCTCCTACCGAATAGCCACTAGAATTCCTCGCAGTAACTTGCCAACCACATGACCGCTAACCTGCTCACAGGAGATAACCCACCTGTGGAAATTACATGCCGGCATCCTCCCACGTTGCTGCACGGGGAACAATTTCTACGACCTCAATATTCCATCCTAAGCCTGTCCCCATTCACCAACTGCACCAGTCCGTTCACTCCTTATGGACATCAACTAAATACACGACAATATCTTCCAATTCACCGTTATATTGCATCCTTCTTCAAGTCAGACAACCCTTTCTCCGTTGCATTCAATCTTCCGACGTAATAACCAACCTTTCAATTTAAGCCCGTGGACCCAATCACCGTCCACTAAAATCCTCAAACCACTCCAAACTTCTCCTCAAGATGAGCATTTATCTTACCACAGAACTCATATGCTACGCTGCCCCTCTCCGACTTTAGTTAACTCACTCCTTTAAGCAACTACCTAGCACTTCTCACATATCTTCCTTCATCGTACGCTGACCAGTTGTCGCCTCAAACAAATATCATTCTCTATGGCTCTTAAACCAGTAGATCACCACAAATTTAAACCTTTCCGAAGATCATCTTCTCGAATCGCCTACCTTAGAAATACCTATTCAATCCTGAACCACCGCACACCACGATCTCTGACAACCATTTCTCCAATATTACTTCACAACACTCTAGCCCAATGCAACCGAAGAAACTATAGCACCGACGAACTTAACATATTCTATTCGATCAAGGACGACAATACCACATCACATATGAATATTCCACCTCACTTGAAAACACCAAGTTTTATTACTCTATCAACCCAAACTTGAACACCTATAGTCCAATGGTCTTTCCTCCGCCGGAAATAAAATACTGAAATATCGGAATCAAGCTCTGAGTAGAATTCCTATCAAGTCATTCACTGTCTCAACATATGGGCAATCGTCCTACCACCACATCAATTACTGCACCATAATCATTCATGAGCATCATAACATCCTGAGCATAGCCTCGAAGCTCACAGAAATACAACTACTATGCTGAACAACATAATATCTTTCCGCAGAGCGACGTCAATAGCCCCAACCAACTACGCATGGAAAAACATCACGCACCATATCTGTAGTACCATTACCATTCCTCAAATTCCCGATTCATAGCAAGCGCTTAGCGATGCGTAAGATTGAGTAAGAAGGAGCATAGGCATAAGCCTTAAGGGGAATCAAACCGCACGATGAGGAATCAAGAAGGAAAGTACTCCTAACAACCCTGTAGCCTCTTGAAGATAAGTACAGATGTCTCCGTGCCGATCCACAAGACTCTACTAGACTCGCTCATGACTCATGAAACATAAGGGAACCTAGTGCTCTGATACCACGTTGTCACGACCCAAAATCCATTAAGGTCGTAATGGCGCTGGACACCATAGTCAGGAAAGCCAACACTCATTAGTTAATTAAGTTCCTATTTTTATTATTTAGAAATCATTACTTTTCATTTCGTTATATGAAAATCGATAAAAATTTACTGAGTAAATAACAAGGTGTTAACACCTCAATTAACAAATACATCCCAAAATCATCCCAGAACCCGGTGTCACAAATGCATGAGCAAAATTTCTAGGAAGTATACATGTGATACGATATTTGTCCGAAATACAAACTGGACAAGGAATTTAAAATAAAATACAATACATCTGAGGGAGACTCTGCCGGCTGCAGGTCGTCTCCGGATGGTGCAGCTCGTCTAAGTCTCCAAGTCAGCCACATCACTCGTCAAGCAGAGCCACTAGCTATGAATGTACCTGTGCAATAAATATGCACAGCAAGTGTAGCGTGAGTACGAAAACAACGTGTACAGTAAGTATCCCACCTAACCTCGAAGAGGTAGTGACAAAAGGTCGAATTTTGACACTTGCTAGAGGGAAGTTTGATAAAATCAAGGGTGACACTAAGCATGGATATCATAGGCAATTTAACAAGTAGCGACAGGAAATAGCAACTTCTTTAGCATTTAATATTCATAAATCCTCGTCATTTCAGTTGACAATTTAAAATTTCCAAGCCAGTAATCAGGTAAAAATCACCGAAAATACGCAGCAAATATCATGCGCAAGCAATACCGAGGGTGAACGACGCGAACCAACGATAATAAAATATGCAGCCGAAGGGTCGAACGTCTTGAACCATAGATGCATCTATTATCCTGCTCGCGAATCGATCATGCGACGCGGTCATACATAATAATAGAATTACCCTACTCGTGAATCATACATGCGACTCAGGTACTCATAGATACAGATATTCACATATTAAATTCACATTTTATCATGAAAACAGTTACTGAAGTAAGTGATAAAATTCTCTTTTTAGTGGACTCGAAGATAGTATTTAAATCTTTTCTTAAAATTCATTTGCCAAGTTAGATAAGGTTTTAAATATTATTAATTTATCAGTAAGGCTACAAGTACATCAAGTAAAACATGCTCTATCAGGAAAATAATTAACCAAGCAAAATCAATTCCCTTTCTAGATGATTAAGAAAATAAACTTTAACCTTCTTAGGTATTCAGTTACTAATTCGATAATTTTAACGGTCCAATTTTATTAGTAAAATTACAAGTACAACAAGTAAAGCATGCTAGCGGGTCCTAGACTACCCAGACACAAGCATGATAGTAGCTACGCACAGACTCCCATCACCTCGTGCGTACGTAGCCCCCACAAATAGTAGTATATATTCGATTAGTTCACCTATGGGGACAATTCCCCCTCACAAGGTTAGAAAGGAGACTTACCTCGCTCCGAAGATTCATAACCGGCCTCCAAGCCCTTCCGACGACTCAAATTGATGCACAACGCCCCAAAACTATCCAAATAACGGGCAAACCAATGAAAATATACTCTAATACTTATAATAATTCAAATTATATAAATTGCCAACTCCGCTCGAAAAGTTGACCAAATTGCCCTCGGGCCCACGTGCACGGATTCTGAAATTTCTCGAAGATAAACTGTACCCTTAGCCTTACTAACTCAAATATATAATTTACTCTAATTTTCAATCTCAAATTCATGGGCAAAATCCAAAAATATAAATTCTAGGTTTTCTTCCAAGTCCCATAATTTCTACTAATTTCCATGACCAAATCTATATATGAATCTTTTACTTAACTTGCAATGAGTAGAAACAACTTACCTTGACATAGATGACGAAAATCCCTACTTGAAGCTCTCCAAAAATCGCCCAACCAAGAGAAAAATGAAGAGAAATGGCCAAATCCCGTCTTTAAAGACACTACCCAGCGATCCCTCGCACCTGCAGTCACTTGACCGCTTCTGCGGTTCCGCAGGTGCGGACCCGTCACTGCTTTTGCGGTCCATGGCTCCTTGCCCACTCTCGCTTGTGCGCTTACAAATCCGCAGGTGCGATTTGGCTTCTGTGGCCAACTGCATCTGCGGTCCCAGTCCTAGCCAGCCACCTTCGCTTCTGCGGCACCAAGGCCGCTTCTGCGGCTCCGCACCTGCGGCCAGAACCTCGCAGGTGCGGTCACACCAGACACCAGCAACCTCAGCCTTCTAAAATTCCAAATTCAATCCGTTAACCACCCGGAATCTACGCGAGGCCCCCGGGACCCTGTCCAATTACACCAACCTGTTCCAAAACATAATGCGGACCTGCTCGAGGCCTCAAATCACATCAAACAATGCCAAAACAATGGATCGCATCACAATTCAATCTTTATGAACTTTGAAAGTTCAAACCTCTACATTCGATGCCTAAACCTATCAAATCACGTCCGATTGACCCCAAATTTTGCACACAAGTCACATTCAACATTACAGACCTACCATGACTTCCGGAATCGGAACATACGCCCAAGTCTGAAATCGTCATACGAACCTACTGAAACCTTCAAATCCTGATTCTGAGGTCGTTTACTCAAAAATCTAATCTTAGTCAATTCTTCCAACTTAAGGCTTCCGAAACGAGAATTTTCTTTCCAAATTGATTCTGAACTTCCCGAAACTCAACTCCGACCACGCCTACGAGTCATAATACCTGAAATGAAGCTGCTCATGGCCTCAAACTGCCAAACGACGAGCTAGAGCTCCAAATGACCGATCGGGTCGTTACATTCTCTCCCACTTAAACATACCTTTCGTCCTCGAACGTGCTAAGAACTGCTCTGGAGTTATCTGAAATCACTATTTAACACCTCGTGCACATGCTCGTGCTACCACAACCCAGTTGAGCACATTTAGCTTGATCAAATCTGAATATACCCTCTTCCATCCATGCAATAAGCTCGGAACCCAGTTCCAACACCCGAAATTCTCTGCCAAGCCTGTTTCCAATATATGAACACTATATCAACTACCACACGATATATCAGAACATGACTGCATACCTTTGCTGAATTAGCACAATGCACCGCATAATTCATCACCTAACCACAATGACATTCCTTGAACCTTAATAGCCAAAATTT
>ML412756.1:22514-52423 GCA_005239525.1 Nicotiana knightiana | reverse complement strand
AAAACACATAAAATGCAAGGTATATAATGCTTAAAATCATGAATTCTAGCCACTCATCAGTGCGGTTGGAGGATGTGGAATGGAAGTACTGGGGATAGTGGGAAGGTTAATGCTCAGACTGAATCCAGGTTGGTACAATGGGTTACTTGTTAGGGAGATGGGCACTTGATTTGCAACTGACACATTATGAAGATTATCTGAAGTCCCTATGGGTAGTGGAGGCAGTGCTTGTCCATTCGCCAAAGCTTGGTACATCTCTACCAATTGTTGCTTCAACACTCTTACTTCTTCAACCAGTCGGACTTTGTTCGACCAATTATCCATGGATATTACTAGTATCTGACTCATTCTCACTGTTGTTTGCCATGCTACTTTTTCCTTTTGATCTCGTGTTATAAGGGTGAGTCGCCATTTTAAACCACAAACCGATCACCTCTGTTTAACTATATCTTTTAGATGACAAACAACAAACGTGTTAGAGTTAGGCATTTTGTAGTTATTAATCACATTGTACGTCATGCACCTGATGCCATCTTCATTTCTAAATTAGTTTGGAAGGCTTCATGCTTCATCCCGACTTATTAGTTTATCGATTTCATTTTCATATTGAATTTTAGCGCTCTCTTTTGTTTTCTTTCTTATTTATTATTACTCAATTTTTTTTAATTATGGTTATGATCGCATCCGATGGGGATTGCCTATGTATCTTGACGCCGCATGAATCAGACCATTACGTAGTTCACAAGGGAAATAAAAATATTTTATTTTATTTTATTATTATTATTATTATTATTTTTTGTAAAAATAAAACAAACTAAAATATTTTTCAGCCAAATTTTTTTTTTAATAATGAGATATAAGGAAATATATACAAACTGACTCTACTGACTCTAAAAACATGACTGGAATAAAACAGACTTTGATAAAAATAAAAGACTCTAAATATAAAATTAAAAAATGCGACAAATAAATATGAAAGTAAGAACTAATGGACTGCACTAAAAATTTAATCTTCAATTGTCTTCTTGCTTAAACTGATATCATCAATGATCTGCATCTCTTGGCCTCCACTCTCCCCCCCAAAGTCTCGTACAAATTTTGAAACACCGCTGGCAACTGTGGGACGATTGCACGTGCCTCTTGACCAACTTCCTCATTGCTTAGATGGCGATGATCATCATGAACATATGCTGCTTTCTCTGCCAATTGAAGTACCTGCTCTCTGGCTTGCCCCATATTCATGTGACAATTCTGCAACCACATCTGGGTAGTGTTGAGGGCGTGCCTCATCTGAGCCTCACGTCCCTCATATTCTTCAATGCGACGGTTTAACACACCTCTCTCAATCATCCACTGACGCCGCTCTGCCTCCAAATTTGCGTGCTGATAACCCCTCTTCTGCCTTTTTATTTCTTCCAATTGTGCATAAAGCTGATCCTTTGAGCATATCCAGTGTGCCCTTTCTCTTTCAAACTTCTCTTTTTGTTGATCAAACTCTAGTTGTTGTTGGTGCGCATCCTCTTCGATGATACTCTAGTCTTCTTGCAACTTATTTTTGTTCGCCTCAACTCTTATGACTAAACCAATCGTGTTTGCTAGTTCTTCTTCTAAGCAGGCTGCCTCATTCTTAGCATGCTTTAATCTTTATCCATGATCTCTAAGGCAGATTGATAATCTTTCTCAATACTTATACGGATCTGAGCGACTCCGGCTTGTTGCTGAGCTTATTGTTTGGCTATGGTCATCGGAGCATGCTCCAATTCCTCTTTTGAGCTTTTCTATAGTTCTTTGATCATTTCTCCTCCTGTTCGACCCCTCAGGCCTATCTCTAAACGATGAAGGATCTTGAAACCAAGTAATATACTCAGGGATCACCTCTCCACGATCTCGATCTTCTACCATCTCATTCAACTCCGAGACTTTACTTGCATACCAGATTTTCATAATTTCTTCTTCGTCATGAGGTTGATCTTTACCAAAATCATAATAGAACTTGCTCATATCTCGTACTGGCGGCAGCTCTTATAGTCGTGCAAACTGGCGCATCACCCGAAGTGGAGCATAGGGATCAACACCATCCAATGCTATAAGTACCAAATAAGAATGATATGCAGACTCACAAATGACCTCTTTGGAGGAAAACCAATCATAGTTCCAAGTGATTCGTTTGGCTGACAAAGTAAGAAGCAGATTTTTCCAAGCATCAATCCCTTCTGGTAAGTTACATTTGTCAATATTTTTCTGGTGATCAAAGTGCGATTAGACCAGAGCTCACTAAAATTAGTGATAGTAGGATGGCGATAAAAATGCTCCAAAAATCATATCTGTAACAAAATGTTGCAGCCAACAAAGTTTCGTGAGCCCAATTTACATCTAGTTAAAGCACGGAAAATGGAAGAAAGAATCATAGGGACCAAAGTATAATCCTGCCAAGCGGATGTCAATGCGTCCTGCCCTTTCCGAAAGAACTACACGCCCCAAGAAAGCAACCATAAATGCAAACCTCCTGTATATCTTCCATGTTTCCTTGTCTTCCTTCGATTTTAATTTTCCCACATGCCTTTCAAAATTGCATTCTAGGCCGTACAAATGAAACAGAAGTCCCAAGTTAACCCACTTACCTCCTAAACCTTCATACTCTCCGTAATTTATGTTCAGGAGCTTCAGAAATTTACCCCCATTCACATTTTTTGGTACAATGGGCCTTTTCCGGCGAAGATTGCGGCCCACCCCTAGAAATGGGCGATTTCCTCCAAGGTCGGAGTCATTTCACAGTCAGTAAAATGGAACACATTGTTTTCAGGATCCCAGTGCGGAATCAAAGCTTCGATCACATCCCTCCTAGGCTTGATCGTCATCATGTGAACCAAATGTCCCAAGTACTTCTTTATCTGGTTTCGCTCATATTCCTTAAAATCTCTCCACCAATCCCACAACAATTGTGGTATCTGATCAACAATAAGAAAATTCGGTATTCCTTCTGACCTGGACCTCTTTTCGGCCTTACCTCTTTCTCCACTCATGGTGTACCTATTTATCCAGACACGGGGTTAAATTTTAATCAAATATATTATTGACATAAAAAATCCGATTTCTCGGGTTCTGACTCTATAAAAATAAAAACAAAACCAAACTATGGGACTAAATTTTTTTTGGTTAAATTAGTAAAATAATTAAAAGAAAACTCAAAATGACTATTCTATTGTAAAAGTGAACATAAAAACTGGTCTCTTTTGTTAAAACGACCATTTTACATTTTCGAGGAAGGTTTTAAGGCTATTTCGACAAAATGACCGAACATATGGGCAAAACTGGTCGAAAGATAAAAAACTGACAAAGTGACTATATTATTATATATTTTTTTTTTTGACAGCAAGAGAAAAAAAAAAAGTCCATATATAACTTTTTTTGTTTTTTATTTTTTATTTTTATTTTTATTTTTAAAAAAAAATGGGGTTGAACCTAATGAAGTTGCCTACGTATCTCACATCCGGTGAGAATCAAACCCGCGTAGTTCGATTAAAATAAATAAATAAAAATATTTTGAAAATTGTGCTTTTACACACTAGAACCCTTCAAAAATTTATTTTAAAAAAAATAATTTATGAAAACTTGGAGGAAATTTTCTCTTTCTCTCTCATCTTTTTAATCGATCTATCCTAAAGCCGGTCAACATTTGAATGAAGCCTACCAAATAATGTTACATATAGCACATAGATATGAACATGTTGGTCCAAAAAATAGGTACCTGTCCTAGACAGGCCCGACCCCTGTGCCGAGTTCCGCTAAGTCCAATGCACATGAAGCAAATAAAGCGTAGCCTACTAGGAAAATTCATTGCTTGTGGATTGTTCTTCTAAGTTTTCAAATGCTAAAGGAGATGGTATCTAAACCTGGCTTACCCGAGTGGACAACCCGAGCCGAGGAGCGTCAAGCGTCACCAGTAGTAGAACAGCACTAGCTAGCTGACAGCTCTCCCGCCTAAACATGTGTGACTAAATCCTTCACCAGAAGCTGATAGGCTAACTGGCTTTATCTCAAGACAGAAATTTTGTGATGCTGGTAGGCAAACACAACATAACTACCTATCAGAAGACTCATAGGGGTGTGAGAGAGGATACAGATTATATCACAATTCAAATAAATATTAAAGCGGTAAATAAGCGAAAAATAGCACATTAGGCTTCCAAACACAATAATATCCAAAACGTGATAAAAGCCAAATAAGAATCAATGCATAAAGCTCGAATTCTTATTAATTGTCCCCAGCAGAGTCGCCAAAGCTGTCACACCTCTTTTTGCCACGCAACCCTATTACGAGGTTGAGTTAGAAGAGTTTTTCCAGTTAAAGTGACGTTTTGAAAAGGGATTATTTATTATTTAGAGTTGCCACTTGGAGTTGAGTTTTGATGTTCCAAGTCACCTTTTATTGAATCCCTTATCAAAAGGAAGATTTGACTCCTAATTTATGGTCTACGAAAACAGAAGACTGAGTAAGGAATTTTATTGACCGAGGGGAAGGTGTAAGGCACCCCTCGAGTCCCGTGGTTCTAGCATGATCGCTTTATTGACTGATGTAAGGCTTACATCAATCTTTTTTAGCTATTCTTATATTTTATTGATTAAGACTTATTTATTAACCGCTTAATTAATTATTATATTTTTTTATGTGTTAACCTAGATGCGGTACGCACACAAGGTATTCTTCTTTGAAGTTGGATGTTAAACCAATGTACGGGAATGTACACATGGTTAAAACATAATTATTTTAAATCTAAAGGCATCGAGACGCGGAATGCGCACATGATCCTTTTATTATTTAAGCATATCAATCCAAGGTTCGAGTATGAACACATGGGCTAATATTTAAAGTACACCTAAAGTTTTTTTTAGTATTTTTAGAGTTCCATTTATTTATTCTCTTTTAGATTCACGATATATATTTGTATATTTATTATTTATTTATTTATTTTTTACTTATTAGAACGAGTCATGAATTGATTCATGACTCATTTTGCTCCCTCACAGTTACTTTCTAGTAATAGGCCTTGAAATATATCTAGCCCTAATTAGTTATATTCTCCCATGAACTCGCATTCAATAAGAATATGAAAGAAATGTAATTAGCCTAGCCTCAACATCTGATTTATTTACAAAGAAACATATTTATGCTAACAGAAAATCAAATAAAATTTGTAAATGAAGATAATAACTCATGAAAATTCTAACTTATACTTCAATAGTGAAACAAAATAAATAAATAAATCTATATCCTTAGACTACTTTGAGTAACTAACATCATACTAAAAAAATTAACTAATAAAATAAACGTGAGGTCCTTTATAATGAACAACTTCACTGTAACCTAACTTACAGTGAAGTTAAGACATGGAGATTGTGTTTTAATTAACAAGATTTATTATTATTATATTTTTTTAAGTAAAAGTATTCCTACTAAATTAACATTTGATAATTTTCAGCTTTCATGGCTAAGTAATCAAACGTTTGTAAATGTGAATTTCAAGAAGAACAAAACTTTTTAAAGAGAAAAATCTATCATTATCTTAAAAAATAATTATCGTAATTTATGGCCTATTTACAAGAGTGATTGGGAAAAAATAATAGAAAGATGATTTCAAGGATTAATTAAACCAAGTGTTCAAGCCTAAATTTATTCATGACAGATTTATGGACTGAACTTCGAAGATGATTTAAATCAACCAACAATAGAGGTATATTTTAAGAACACTATATATACTAAATTATAGAGATAGATTACGGTAAATCAGATACCAAACAAGCACACACATTTGTATTCAGCAAACTTTTAAGAAAATTAATACAAATATTAACACACATTTATGATTAAATCATGATACTATCATTAAGCTGACAAGGAGATTCAATATTACCTTTTGCGAAGATTTCACAATAGATAAATAGATACAATCTACTAATTTCCAAAGTTGAAAATTGTTAACTTTCGGATCCGCAAACTTAAAACCTCTTCGGCTTCGAACAGAAGAAATCGACTAAACTATATCTTTCAGTGAATTCGTACTCTAAGAACAATGTTCTTTTCTCTTTTGTTGCTATTCTCTATCTTTCCTCTGAAATTTTTTTCTCTTCTTCTGTTACTCTCTTCTTTGTTGTTCCTTCCTCCCCTTTTTCTTTCTTTATCTTTTTTTTATGTTGTTCTGCTGTCCCTTTTCTTATTTTTTTTTCAATTTTTTTTGTTGTCCTCTTTTTTATACAAGAGTGAGATCGTGTGTGTATGTAATGTTATGGGTGTGTGATCATGGGATAATCGAGGGAAGAGGTTAGAGTGAGAGCGTAAGTTGGGGTAGAGTGATGTGGGGGGTGTGGGAAGTTGGGATTTGTTAGCTTAGTCAAATCAGATTTTTGAGATAAAGTTTGTTAGTCAAATCAGATTTTTAACGTAACTTCATCCTTTTTTTTTTTACCTTTTCTTTTTATCTTTTATTTTAAAAGATAAATTAAATTATAAATATAATAACATTAACCAATATTTCGTACAATATAGAAAAATTTAAATATTTACATGTACTTTAAATAATACTAAGAAAAGATACCATAATTTACTTATTAAAATTCTAATTAAAAGAAATAAAATATTTTTTTTGTAAATTTTATTTTTCTCTTTACAAATAGAAATCAAATTTGTACCATAAGTATGTGATTTTTGCTTTCTTGTTTTTAATATATATATATATATATATTATTAAGAGTAAGATAAAAGTTTAAAAAATTAAGATTAGACCTAAAAGAATTATTTACACTAAAATAGTATAGAATTTGGATGTGGTCAAAAATTAGTTGTTCACAACAGGTACACACATAAGGCATGCTAGTGGGTCCTAGACTACCCGGTCATGGCATAATAGTAGCTACGCACGGACTCCCATCACCTCGAGCGTACGTAGCCCCCGAAGATAATAGCATATACTGAATTTATTCACCTAGGAGGACGATTCCCCCTCACAAAGTTCGAAAGGAGACTTACCTCGCTTCGAAATTCCAATACCGGCTTCCAAGCCCCTCCGATGACTCCAACGGACGCACAACGCTCCGAAACTACCACATAATGGTAAAGCAATGAAAATTCATCCTTATACTCACAACAATTTCAGATTATATACTTTCCCAATCCCGCTCGAAGAAAAAGACCAAAATGCCCTCGGTCCCACGTGCCTGAAAATCCAAAATTCTCGAATATACATACTACCCATAGCCCTACTAGTTCAATCATGCAATTTACTCTACATTCCATAATCCAATTCGTGGCTAAATTTCAAATTTACATTTTCTATGCTTTTCTCCAAAAACCCCAATTTTTTCCACAATTCCCATATTAAATTTATGTAATGATCTTGTATTTAACTTGGAAATGAGAAGGGATCACTTACCTTTTGATGCTTGGTGAAAATCTCCCTTTGAAATCCTCCAAAATCGCCCCAACCAAATGAAAAATGTGAGAGAAATGGCACAAACCCGACTTTAAAATATTCTGCCCAGGCCTCTTTTGCACCCCCGATCTAATGGCCGCTCCTGCAGCTCCACACCTGCGGAAATTCTATCGCAGGTGCGACTCTGACTTGACCCAGCAAATTCCCGCTCATGCAATCCCCTCTTCGCACCTGCGATTCCGCAGGTGCGACCAATCTTTCGCACCTGCGATCTCCTCAGCTCCAGTCCCAATCTCGCACCTGCGGCGCCCTTAGCCGCACCTGCTGTCAAAGACTCGCAGATGCGGTTACACCAGATGACAGCAAGCTTCAACCCTATCCAACTTCAAATATTGATCCGTCAATCACCCGGAATCCAACATTACGGAGCTGCTCCAACTTACGAAATCGCGTTCCGACCTCGATATTAAAACTTCCCCTTCCGGTCGGATTTCTCAAAAACCTTCAAATTTCTATATTTAGCCAAATGACCCCAAAATGACCTACGGACATCCAAATTCAGTTCCGATCGCGCTCCCATTCCAGAATCACCATACAGAGCTATTCCCAAACTCGGAATCCCAAACGGACATCAACCTCACTGATATGCACTTCAAGCCCAAATTCATGAAATCCTTCTAAAATGCTAACTTCCACAATATACGCCGAAGCGCTCCCGGGTTATCCAAACCTCGAGCTGGACATACACCCAAGTCTGAAATCATCATACAACCCTGCTAAAACCTTCAAATCTTGATTCGGAGGTCGTTTACTCAAAATTCCAATCTTAGTTGATTTCTCCAACTTAAGGCTTCTGAAATGAGAATTTTCTTTCCAAATCAATTCTAAACTTCCTAGAATTCAATTCCGGCCACGCCCACAGGGCATAATACCTGAAACGAAGCTGCTCACGACTTCAAATCGCTGAACGATGCGCTAGAGCTCAAAACGACTGGTCGGGTCGTTACATTCTACAATCTCTCAGATGTGAGAGAAATGGCAGAAACCCGACTTTAAAACATTCTGCCCATGCCTCTTTGGCACCTGCAATCCAATGGCCGCTCATGCGGCTCTGCACCTGTGGAAATTTCATCACAAGTGTGGCTCTGACTTGACCCAGCAAATTCCCGATCCTGCGACCCCTCTTCGCACTTGCGATTCCGCATGTGCGACCAATCTTCCGCACCTGCGGCCTCCTCAGCTTCAGCCCCAATCTTGCACCTGCGGCGTCCTTTGCCGCACCTACAATCAAAGCCTCGCAGATACGGTTACACCAGATGACCGCAACCTTCAGCCCTCTCCAACTTCAAATATTGATCCGTCAATCACCCGAAATCCACCCTGGTCCTTCACATAAAAGTTTGTTAAATCATCAAAACAGAATACAACTCATCAATTTTCCCCTTTTTGATGATCACAAACTTTTATAATTGGGAGGTAAATGTGATAGAGTAACACATGCGTGACCAGGTTTCCAGCAAGTTCCCCCTATCAATATGCTTCCCCCTTAGGCTGTGCTTTCCCCCTTAAACATTGCGCAAATTGGTCAGAGTTCCAATTATTCCCTTTAACTTCCCCCTTTTGGCATCATGAAAAGTCCGATCCAGGCAAGAAAAATCAAGTAAGTCCATTAAGGTTAACTCATGCCCCTTGTGTGCACACAAGCATGGTATAAGACAGAATAAAAGTCTGAAAGGAAACAAATAGAACATGAAATGACTGATTTCATTGATAGCAAAAACTTAAAAACATAGTAGAAGTCTTTGCTCGAAAACAGAAGACTTCATTTGGATTTTTCAAGGTAGGAGCAGTCACATGTTATCCAATCCCAAAAAAAAGAAACAACATTAATCACAACCATCCACAGAAAGAGAAATCCTAGGAAGCACTAGAGGAGGAGGGCTTAGAGGTAGAGGCAGCGAGAGTACGAAGGACCAGGTCCATGCGAGCATTCGCAGAGGACTGTTCCCGAATAAGCCTTTCCTTCAGATTCTCCACTTGAAGTTACAATTCTGCATTCTCCATGGTCAAGCGGGGCACTTCTTCATCAGTGGAACTAGAAGAACCAGGTCCCTTATCAGACTGGCCTTGCACTTCCATAAGAGCTATTTGAGCTTTCAGCCTCCTGATCATGTCCTGGGCAGCATTTAGTGCAGTGATCATCTGAGAGATTGTAGAATTACTGCCCCTTCCTTCTCAATGCATTCACACTCCTCAAGTGTGATCTTGGTGAAAATCTGTTTGCGGGTTCCCACTTGAGGATTACTGAGGGGTACTTGAAAATACTTGAAGATCCTGGTGAGTAAGAAACCATAGGGAAGACCATGATTACCATTCTTGAGGGAGACAACTTTGTTCATGTGATTTATCATTAGATCTTGTAGCTTGACATGAGTGAAGTTGTCGAGTGCCTCCATCAGAATAAGGTCAGCCTTGGATGCAACAGATCATCTTTCAGCCCGGGAAGAAGAACTTTGTTTACTAACTCAAAGAGAAGTTAGTAGACAGGCAGCATAGCCTTCTTATGTACCCGGTCCCCATGCTGAACAGACCCAGGTTTGACAATGACTTTCAGGAAGGTGTTGCTGCATGCATCCTTCTTTGGATTGACTGAAGACAAACCCTCTGATGGAATCCTTAGAATTTTTCCCAGCAGAGCATCATCGAACACGATATCCACGCCTTCCACCAACACACACGCATGACACTTAGCAGGGGAGAAGAAGGTACCATAGAACTCTCGTACAACATCCTCATAGCTTTTGGCTCCACTGACATTCAAGAGATGGTCCCACTTTTGAAACTCAAGCATAGCTATGAGTTGACTCATTCCTGGCATATCAAGGATATCAGGGTCAATGGTACGCCCCAACAGCACCGCTTGCAGCTTAATATTTTCTCTCCACGTAGCAGCCTGCACCGAACCGGGTTCCCCTGCTCATTCTGCTTCTTCTTCTCGCTTACGTTTTCTTGACACTTTGACTGATATTTCCTTAGAACTGGCAGATTTCTGTCCACTAACCCCTCCAACATCTTTCTTCTTCACTTTCTCCTTAGACTTCAAAGGTGATGGCTTCACACTCTTCCTCGCCACAACCTTATTTCTTTCTACTAAGGAACTAGGTTCCTCAGCAGGTTCCTCTTCAACCTCCACCACTGGAATATTTTTGTCCACTGCAATCTGACCATCTTTTACCAGATGCCTCCTTTTTGGCTTTTCACACTTCTTACTTTTCTCAAGAGCCTGATCCATAGCCTCTTTCTTTTGGATTCTAGTAGAGGAACGCTTCACAGAGGGAGCAGAAATGCTTACCCCATGACGAATTTTAAATCTTGCACTAAGCACCATATCATCTTCAACCTCATCATTCACAGGAGCATACAGATGAGGAATAGACTCGAGAGGGGGAATGTAGAATATTGGCTCATTTGGAGACTAAGAGGATGGTGAACCAGGTTCCTTGCTAGTTTTTGAGGATGGAGTCTCATGCTGAGTAGACTCGAAAGGGACCATGGTACCAGCATCCTCAGGAATATACAGAAAGGCTCCTTGAGTCTCAGGAAGAGTTCAAGGACTTTCAGGAGTTTTTTTCGAGGATATGGCAATGATGTTTTCGGCTGCCTCTTTGTTAGGGGATTCCATGGGAGTTTGATAGGTGAGAAAATCGGAGTTAATGTATTGACTAGGATCCTCCTCTGAGGCTTCAGAGGTGGGAGAGATTTCAGGGATGAGTTCTCAGATAGTGGTATAGAGGGAGATTGAGGTGGAGTGGCAACTGTAGGGGTTAGGGTTTTTGGCGAGGATGGAGATGGTTCCGATTGAGGAGGAGAAGCTTCAGGAACTAAGTTTTCCTGAGATGATTCTGGTACTAGGGGAGCAGAGAGGTTTTCCTGATATGGCTTAGAAGCAGAGAGGGTTTCCTTGGATGATGAGGAAACTTGGCCCTCATCAGGGATGATGTTGAGGTCGGTAGCAATGGAGGAGGGGACAATTTCCTATTGAGATGCCATTGTTAATCACAGTGAGCAAGGAGGGAAAGAAGTAGGTGAGAAGGAAGCTTTTGGGTTCAGAGAAGTGGGAGTGAATAAAATGGTGAGAAATGAGGAGTTATGTAGAGAGAGGGAGAAGGGAAACTGGTCCAAGTGACGGTTTGAAGAGTTGGAAAATGTGTAAGGGTGTTGAAAGGTGGAAGGACCGTAGTGATTGATGTGTCTCTGAAAAGGTGGAGAGAGGTAGAGAATAGTGGCAGAAGTAATTAATGTAGTTACTTTTCGAGAAAGAGGGAGAGAAAACATATAACTACTAACCTGGCATATAAGAACCAGGTCACATACATATTTTATTTTGAAAAGAGAAACCTCAGTCCTTCCATGGTCTACAATGCCACTTCATTAAATTCTGTAATCACCATGCGTGTCTACCTGCAACGGTATTGAAGTGAGTTAGACTTTATTAGGAAAACACTTTAGCATCTTAACCTGAGTAAGACATTCAAAGCCATAGGAGAACCAGGTTCCTAGTTGGGTCTCAGCATGCCTAGAGCCAGTCTGTTCTTCTCAAAGTGTTCTATTCCAAGTGCTTTGGTGAAGATGTCTGCAATTTGATATTCAGTGCAACAAAACCTCATGCTGATATGACCTTTTTCAACATTGTCTCTAAGAAAGTGATGTCTCACATCAATGTGCTTGGTTCTTTTGTGTTGAACAGGATTTTTGTCATATTGAGTGCACTTGTGTTGTCACATAGGAGTGGAATGCTGTCCATGAAAACACCAAAATCCGCCAATTGTTGTTTGATCCATAGCAGTTGAGCACATCAGGAGGCAGCTGCAACATATTTAGCTTCAACTATTGATAATGCCACCGAGTTCTGCTTTCTTGTGCCCCATGAGATTAAGCATGAACCAAGAAAATGAGCCATCCCTGAAGTGCTTTTCCTATCTACCAGATAACCTGCATAGTCAGTGTCAACATAACCAATAAGATTAAAATTGTCACCTGAAGGATAGTAAAGGACCAGGTCCTGTGTGCCTTTGAGGTAGCGCATGATCCTCTTAGCTGCTTTGAGATGTGACTCCTTGGGATTAGATTGAAATCTTGCACATAGTCCTACACTGAAGACTATATCTGTTCTGCTGGCTGTGAGGTAAAGAAGTGAACCAATGATCCCTCTATACATGGTTTGATCCACATGAGTGCCATCATCATCCATGTCAAGTTTGGTAGTCACTGCAATGGGTGTGTCTATCACCTTAGAATCCTCCATGTCAAACCTTTTGAGCAGTTCCTTGATGTATTTCTGCTGGCTGATGCAAGTGCCATTGATAGATTGTTTGATTTGGAGACCAAGAAAGAAGTTCAGGTCCCCCATCATGCTCATCTCGAACTCACTTCCCATTAATGTTGCAAACTCCTTGCACAAGGAATCTGCAGTAGCTCCAAAGATAATATCATCGACATAGACCTGGACAATGAGAAGGTTCCTTCCTCGCTTCTTCACGAAGAGAGTGTTGTCTATCTTTCCTCTTGTGAACCCATTGTCTAGAAGGAACTTTGACAACCGCTCATACCAAGCTTTGGGAGCTTGCTTCAATCCATACAAGGCCTTGTCGAGTTTGAATACATGTTCTGGTTGGATATGATTTTCAAACCCAGGGGGTTGCTTGACATACACTTCTTCCTTGAGATAACCATTTAAGAATGCGATTTTCACATCCATTTGGAATAAGGTGAATTCCATATGAGATGCAAAGGCTATAAGAATTCGAATGGATTCCATACGAGCAACTGGAGCGAAGGTTTCATCATAATCAATCCCTTCTTCTTGATTGTAGCCTTGTACTACCAACCTTGCTTTGTTCCTAGTTGTTTTCCCGTTTTCATCCAGCTTGTTCCTGAACACCCACCTGGTCCCTATGATGGTTCTGTTTGAGGGACGAGGTACCAGATGCCACACTTTGTTTCTCTCAAATTGATGAAGTTTTTCTTGCATAGCCACGATCCAATCAACATCCTTTAGGGCTTCCTTGATATTCTTGGGTTCAGTTTGGGACAAGAAAGCTGAGAAGGCTAGGGAGTTTCTAGTTTTTGATCTGGTTTGAATTCCGGAATCAAGAGGGGTAATTATGTTATCAAGAGGGTGAGAGCTTTTATGTTTCCAGTTTGGAACTTGAGACTGATTAGTGGAAGTGCTTGGTGTGTTAGTTGGGCTTCCCTATGACTCATGTTCTTCAACATGAGGAGTGCTTTCCACTGCATCTCCAACTCTTTCCTCAGCTTCTGTGGGAGAGATGGGAGTACCAGGTTCCTTCTGAGGTTCTGAGGAAGAGGTTGAGTTGCCTTCCACTGTCTCCTTTGTTTGACTCATCATATCAGCCTTGCCATTAGACACATCAGAGATTTCCCCTGGAACCAAGAGTGGTTCGTTGTCTTGGCCATCACCATTGTGTCCTTGTTTAAAAATGGGGTTTCATTGAAGAGGACATGAACACTCTCCTCCACACATTGATTCCTTTTGTTATAAAATTTGTATGCCTTGCTTTGAGAGGAATAGCCCAGAAAAATTCATTCATCACTCTTGGCATCGAACTTTCCCAGCTGATCCTTCCCATTATTTAGAACATAACATTTGCAGGCAAAAGCCCTTAGATGGGTCACCTTCGGCTTTCTTCNGTTCCACAACACCATTTTGCTGGGGAGTCCTTGGAGCTGAAAAATTGTGTGTGATTCCATTTTCATTACAGAATTCATCAAATCTTGCATTATCAAACTCCGTTCCATGATCAGACCGGATGCATGCCAACTTTCATGTTCATCTTCACTTGAATTTTCTTGACAAAGGTCACAAATACCTCACATGTTTCATCTTTCGAACGAAGGAATAATGTCCAAGTGAATCTAGAGTAGTCATCCACAATCACAAAGATGTATTTCTTTCCACCCCTACTTGGAATTCTCATTTGTCCACATAGATCCATGTGGATGAGTTCAAGAGGTCTGGATGTGATAACATCTTTCTTTGGTTTAAAAGATGATTTCACATGTTTCTCTCTTGCACATGCATCACATACTTTGTGATCCTTGAACCTTGAATTTGGCAGACCACGAATCAGGTCCTTCTTTATCAGCTTGTTCAACAGAGAGAAGCTGGCATGTCCTAGTCTTCTGTGCCAAAACTCAGCATCATCTTCAACTGCCTAAACCTCACCTGCTTCCAGAGATTTGAAATCAGCAACGTAGATGTTTTTGTATCTCTTGGCTATCAACACTGCCTCTCTAGTTACTAAACTAGTAATTGTGCATGTTTTTGACAAGAATTCCACCTTGTTTCCTTTATCACAAATTTGTGAAACACTCAAGAGGCTATATTTCAAGCCATCCACATAGTATACATTTTCAATTGAGTGTTCCAGAGATCTTCCAAATCTTCCTACGCCTAGGATGTACCCCTTCTTCCCATTTCCAAAGGACACATCCCCTTCTTGCAGGGCCTTCAATGAGAGAAAATCCATGGTATTTCCAGTCATATGCTTTGAGCATCCACTGTCCATAATCCACTGTAGCTCGCTTTCCCTTACTGATCCCTGCATACACAAATCAATGGTCAGATTTAGGAACCCAAACAAGTTTGGGTACCTTGTAATTTGGAAATGGGTGAATGAGAACTTTTCTAGTCCATGCTGGCAGGATTTTATGTTTTTTTCTGGGACCTGGTCCCTGATCAGGCTTTCTCCTGCCTGCAAACTTTTCATTTTTCTGGACTGATTGGTCCCTGACTGGACAACTTTCCTTGTAGTGCCCATTGTTCCCACAATGGGTACAAAGCCAATTGTCAGGGACTGTGATGTATTTGCTATGTGGATTATAAGGAGTTTTCTCCTTTGAAAGTCCAATTCCCTGCCTATTTCCACTATTGTTAAAGTACATGGTGGTGACAGCATCTGACGACCATGTCCAATTCAAGGCCTTCTTAAGATCAGATTTTACTCTACTTAGTTCAACCTGTAGATCTTTGTTTTTATCTAACTCACTACATAGATTAGCTTTTGCTTCATTAAAATCCTTCTCCATCCTGACATATTTTTTACTAGCAATTTCTTTTCCTTTTTCACCACTTGGTGGACCAGGTTTTAGTTCAAGCTTCTTGATAGTTTCCTCTAGACATGTGATTTTATTATGAAGATTGTTTCTTTCCTGCTCTACAGTATTAATTTTCTCATTTAGCCTAGTGTTATCAAGAACTGAACTTTCAGTCTTTCTTTTTAGCTCATCCCTCATTGCAGCACTATCTTCACTCTTTTCTTTTTCAAGATTGCCTATGGTGTCCTTTAGGCTCACGACTACCATCAGTAAGTCATCTCTAGTTTGTTCTACCTCTCCTAGTTCAATGGTCAAGAGTTCCTTATCTTCAAGACTTCAACTAAGGCATAGTATGCATCAATAAGAACATTAGATAAGGACATTAATTTTTTAGGAGAGTAGGATTTCAGATTTCTCTGAACATCCTTGAAGTCTACCTCTTCCGAGTCATCTTCTTCTTCTTTATCAGATAGAGCCATGAGGGCAAACAATGAGTCGTACTCCTTTGCCTTGTTTTCGACTGCCATCATGGAACTGTTTTCTGCTTCAGGTTCCTCGTCTGACTCACTGGATGAATCTCCCAAAGCAGTAAGAGCTTGTCTCACAACATTGTCAGCTGCACTTTTTCTACTGAATCTCTTATCAGGAACCTGGTTCCTGTTTGCAACCTTGTCAGAGTTGTATTTGTAGCTGTCATGTTTTAAGAGCGGGCAATCTTTTATGAAGTGTCTAGGTTTCCCACATTTATGACATAAATCATGATTCTTGGGCTTGCTTGAACTGCCTCTTCTAGGAATCCCACCGTTCCTTCGCACCATTTTTTGGAATCTCTTGGTGAGATAAGCCATGTCATGATCTTCTTCACTTGACTCATGTTTTTCCACTTGAAGAACCAGGTTCTTCTCCTTCTTCGGCTCCCTTCTTTTATTGTCATTCTTCTTCTTCATCTCATATGTCCTCAGATTTCCTATAAAATCATCCATTGTTAAGGTTTGCAGATCTTTTGCTTCCGTGATAGCATTGACTTTGCTTTCCCAAGAACTCGGCAAAACACTTAAGATCTTTTGCACAAGTTTGTTTCTGGGAATAACTTCACCTAGAGAATGAATTTCATTGATGATAGAGGTGAACCTGGTATGCATGTCTTGTATAGACTCATCATCACTCATCTTGAACATTTCATATTCCGTAGTGAGCATGTCTATCTTGGACTGCTTACTTGTGTTCTTCCTTCATGAGCCGTCTGCAGGGCATCCCAGATTCCCTTGGCTGACTGACAAGCAGAGTTCCTATTGTATTCATCAGGTCCGATGCCACAAACGAGAATTTTCTTTGCGCGGAAATTATTTTCCACATCTTTTGGATGTGCCTAATCGTATTCCTTTCTGGTTTTTGGTATTAACGGACCTGCTTCTCCTACCTTTTTTAATGGAACATGAGGGCCATCACAAAAGATGTCCCAAAGCTCGGAGTTTTCAGCCATGATAAAGTCATGTATTCTCGTTTTCCACCAACCATAGTATTGGCCGTTGAATCTTGAGGGTCTATAGGTGGATTGTCCTTCTTCAAAGTTAGGTGGAGCAACCATTAAATATCCTTTATAGGTGTCAACCTTTTAGAACGAACCGGCTCTGATACCAATTGAAGGTTTCTTAGCGTCCACCAGACAGTAGAGTGACCAGGTCCTCTACTAGTTCCCACAGAGCTAAATGCTAGAAAGACGAGTAAAGAGACAAAGGATTTTTATGTAGAAAAATCCCACTCAAGGGGACAAAAACCACGACCTACACTTGTAGGATTTCAACTTTACTAACTTGTAATCTAAACTATTACAAGACACTTTGTAATGACTTTCTTACAAAGACTTCAACACTCTAACTTGTAATACTTCTTACAAGCCACTTTGCCACAAACCTGTTACAAAGACTTTGACTCATGACTAGCTTTAGTCACACACCAGTTTAAAAGATGAAAGATTAAAAGGTTCCTAACTAGTTGTTTCTACAAAGCTTAGTAGGATAAAATTAAAAACAAGATACAAGGTTACAACTCAACTAAGGACATTAACATTACTTGATAACAACGTGTGAGGTCTTAGTGGAGTTGTCTTCTTGCTCTTGAAGCCCTTGAGTCTTTAGTGCTTGAGAGCACTTAATGTTTGAATATTCTTAGTAATTGCTCAAGTGAATATGTTGTTCTTCTTGCTTAAAGATATTATCAACCATTGCAAATTTCAAGGAGGATGTCCAAAATCTTGGAGGTGCACGGCTCACCACTAGGAAGTGAAGTACTGTTGCTACACTGTAGCGTGAACAGTAGCAGGCAGCCACCTTTTCTGTCATAACTTTTTATAGCTGTCAAGTTGACCTGTA
This sequence comes from Nicotiana knightiana, assembly GCA_005239525.1. Lineage (NCBI taxonomy): Eukaryota > Viridiplantae > Streptophyta > Magnoliopsida > Solanales > Solanaceae > Nicotiana > Nicotiana knightiana. The sequence goes on along the minus strand of ML412756.1, from coordinate 34,506 downwards.
CTTTAATCTGTGAGTCCGCTAAGGGATCAGGTCCCTTAGCTAGTCCGTCCTCATCCAGCACTGTATGATCCGGAATTCCTGGAGACATAGATGACTTGTGATGCTGTGTATACATTAGGTCCTCAACCTGGTCCTTCACTTAAAAGTTTTTTAAATCATCAAAACAGAATACAACTCATCATGGATCCTCCAAAAATAGTGTATGTTCTCGACGGGTGAATGATAGAATGTACGGAAAATGGCTAAAATTTCCACTCAACTATTAGAAATGGTCTGTCCATGACATCCGTTAAAAAAATGCTCATTCCATGCCACTAACGTTACACATTTGGCTCATCCATGCCATTATTGACTAACGACTCAATTTTTATTTTCTTTTAAAGTTTTTTTAAACCCTAACATTTCCACGTGTAATGCCCCCATTCATCCGAATTAACCCATGCCCCACATTATAAATATTAAAAAAAAATAAAAATTGAGCTGTTAGTCAATAATGGCATGGATGAGCCAAATGTGTAACGTCAGTGGCATGAAATGAGCATTTTTTTAATGGATGGCATGGATAGACCATTTCCGATAGTTGAGTGGCATTTTTAGACCTTTTTCATAGAATGTACGAGTCCACCAAATTGTATAGTGACCTGGTCCTATAGCAGTTTCCACAGAACTAGCTAATGCAACAGTAAGTAAATGACACAATGGATTTTATGTAGAAAAGTCCCTGCTCAAGGGGATAAAAAAAAACGACCTACACTGGTAGGATTTTAATTTCACTACTGAGCAAGCTTTAGATTACAACCTATTGCAACCTAGGAATTAAACACTTAATCCCTCGCTAACTTGTAATACACCTATTACAAGCCATTTTGAAATACACCTATTACAAAGACTTCAACTCATGACTAACCCCAGTCACGACACAAACACTAAGGGTTTATGGTTTTCAGAGGTTCCTAATTAAAGCTTCTAAATAAGCAAGGTAGGAATTACAATGAAGAACAAATACAAAGATATAACTCAACTAAGGACATACAAGAGACTTGTTGTAGGAACTAGTCCGTAGTATTGTTGTACTTTGTTCTTGATGCACTTGTGACTTCAATGCTTGATTATCAGATCTGGAGTGCTTGAGTTCATTCACAAGTAATCAAGTGATGTTTTGTTGTAATGCTTCTTGTTAATACCCTTTGGATGACATCACATTGATGATGTAAACACTTGGTTGATACAAAGCCCTTCCCAATGGGAAGTGACTGCTGCACTGTTTCTGCACTGTAGCATGTACAGTGCAGGCAGTCACTTTCCAGCTGTAGAGTTGACTTCGTACTGTTGTCAGGGAAACCCAGAGGATCAGGTCCTTGAGTTGATTCTTTTCTGTCTGAATTCATACAACTCACATTAGCTAGAGTCTGTTGATAGAGATATATACCAAGTGTGCATCAAGTCCTTTATCTAGTTCTTGATAATAAGTTTGTTAGATCGTCAAAACATAAATATAAGATACTTTAAACCCATCAGTTTCCCCCTTTTTGATGATGACAAACTTAAGAATTGACAACTATTTGCAGAGCACAATAAACCAGATTAAGTACCAGGAACTTCACAAGTTCCCCCTGACTCTATGCTTCCCCCTTACTCAGATTCCCCTGCTTCAAATTATCTTTCCCCTTTTGGCATCATTAAAAATACATAAGAAAGTAATTATCATAAATAAGTCTAGCTTGGTTAACTCATGCCACATGTGTGCACACAATATGATATAAAAGAGAAGTAGAAAAACACATGAATTTAACAACAAAAGAGAGTCTTCATTGATTTTGATAAAACATAAGCCCTTGCCATTACAGCAAAGACAGGATTGGACTATTGAAAGCGGGAGCAGTACAGGTGATATCCATCCATATCACACAAAAGACAAAAAACAACTACCACAAGTCATCGAAACAAAATAAGGAAACTTGAAACTGGTCACTGACACTGGTCACTGAAAGATTTTCCTATGGGGCAATAGAGGAAGAAGGCTTGGAGGTAGCAACAAGAGTGTTGAGAACAAGGTCAATCCGAGCATTTGCGGACATTTTCTCTACGAGCAGTTTCTCTCTCAGGTTCTCAACCTGTTGCCGGAGATCATTATTTTCTTTTGTCAGACGAGCAACCTATTCACTTGAGGAACTAGGGGGTCCTGGTGCCGCTATAGCCTGACTTAGCTGAGTCTCGAGAATGGCATTCCTTGCTTTTAGCTTCCTGATCACCTATGTAGCATTGCTCTGGGCATTGATAAGCTGTGAGATCGTCGACGTGCTTCCCACTCCTCCAACTTTTTCAACACATTCACATTCCTTTAGAGTAGTTTTCGAGAAGGTCTGTTTTCTGGTTCCCTATCTTGGGCTGCCCCAAGGGCACACCAAAGAATTTGAAGACATGCATGAAGAGAAAGCCATAAGGGAGTCCATGGTTCCCATCTTTGAATGTTGCCACTTTCTGCATATGTTCAATCATAATGGCAGGCAAATTGACAGAGCGGAACTCATCCAGTGCTTTCATTAATTAGAAATCGGACTTCGATGTGATAGACCTCCTCTCAGCCCGAGGGAGAAGAAACCTGTTAACCAACTCAAATAATAGTTGATACACAGGAAGTAGAGCCTTCTTGTGTACCCGTTCCCCTTGCTAGAAAAGTCTTTCCTTCACAATGGCGCGTCTAAAATTTGAACCACATGCACCCCTCAAAGACGACAATCCTTAAGACGGGACCTTGAGAATGTCCTAACACAGCAGAGTCCATAACAATGTCTACCCCATTCACTAAAGCACAAATATGGCCGGATTCAACAGTGAAGAGGTCACCATAAAAACATTGGGCCTCATCCTCATACACCTTGGGCACATCTACTTTGAACAGATGCCCCCACTGTTGAAATTTGATCATCTCAAGTACTTGCTTCATTCCAGACATCTCACAAATCTCTGGGTCAAAAGTGCGAGCCCACAGTCTCTTCTGGTACCTCAACCTTTCTTTGCCTAGTACACTCCCACTTTTCACTTTTTTCACAGAACCGTGTTCCACTACAGTTTCCAATTTTCTTTTACCAGACTTCCCAATGGACTTACCTTTGCCACCTTATTTCAATAGAATATTATCATCAGACACTGATTCTTCCTCCACAACTTGCTTCAACTTGATATCACCTTTCACAGTCTTTTTACTGGGTTTTTCAACAGCTTCTTTTGAAGCACTCTCAGTGGATTGTTTCTTTTTCTGAGATCTTTCAACCAGGGAACTTGGTTCCTCTTGAGCTTCCTCATCCACTTCTACTACTGGTATATTCTTGTCACAAATAATTTCTCCATCCTTCACCAGCCTTTTCTTTTTCTTGTTGCTCCTTTTGATTTTCTTCAAGGAAGACTCAAGAGCCTCTTTCTTTCGCAACCGCGTGGTAGGACGCTTAGGAGGGGGCTCAGGAGTGACCACGAGCTTCCTCACTTTCAATCATGCACTGAGAACAACATCATATTGTTCATCCTCATCACTAGATCTCACAACAGGAAGGATTAGATCCAAAGGCTCAACATCAAAGTGAGGAGAGGGAGCAGGGTCGAAGCTGACCTGGGATGATGATACCTGACCTGTTTCCTCAAGAGAGGGATCAAGTTCATCAACAGGGGTTCCAGTTGCTTCTTTCGATGCAGATGGTTCGAAGAGCACCATTGTTCCCTCTTCCCCCTGAGACATAGGCATGGTAGAAGGTGCCTCATTCACTAGTCCCCCAACAGTAATGGCCAACATGTTTTCTATGGCCTCATTTTACTGAGATTCCATGGGAGCAACAGTATCCAAGACTGGAGGACTTGTATACTGATCAATATATTCCTTAGATAACTCTTTTTCTTGTTGAGTTTCACCCTTTTCTTCATCCTTGTTCTAGTCTTTGAGAGTATCAGGCAACAAAGAAGAGACACTATCCATTTTTGGGGCTTCTGAGTTCTCAACACTTAAGGGAGGAGCATGGTCAGAGGGAGTGGTGAGAGATATAGGGGGTTAAAGGGAATCAAGTTTGGGTATATTGGTGTCAACACCGGTGGAAGAAGAGGTATTTGGTGGTGTTTCAAAAGTGGCAGATGAGTCGAGGGTTTTCTCCTCCAAAGTGGGTGAGGTTGCTTGCTCTTCAGCCATGGTAGATAGTTTGGTTGAAGGTTTTGGACGGATGGAAAGAGAGAAGGATGATTGCTCAAGATTAGGAAGTGAAGGGTTTTAAGGATGGAAGGATAATTATGAGGGAAGAGAAACGGGTTCTGAACTGGCGGTAGGTTTGTGGGAAGATGCAACATTGCAGAGGAAAGTGAAAGGATTTGAATGAAAAGACGTGATATACAGGGTCTGAAAAGGTGGATGACGTGGAAGTTAATTTTGTTTCTATTGAGATATGCATGATAAATACACAAGACTACTAACCTGTGGTCAAGAACCAGGTTCCTGGCCGGTCTTTCCAAAAGATTTTCAACTCTCTTTTTACCGCTTATGCATTGTTTCTTCGGCTTCCATAATCATCATGCGTGTCTATCTGCAACGGTATAGAAGTGAGTTAGACTTGGCCTAAAAACACTTTAGCTAGATTTACTTGAATGTAACTTTCATAGCCATATGAAAGGGAATCAGGTTCTTAATTAGCTTGATTAACCCCAGCGCTATCCTGTTTCTCTCAAAATGTTCCCTGCTCAGTGCTTCGATGAAGATGTCTGCAATTTGGTCATCTGTACTGCAGAACTTCATGTAGATAAGCCCCTTCTCCACATTTTCTCTGAGAAAATGATGTCTCACATCAATGTGCTTGGTTCTCTTGTGTTGGACTGAGTTCTTTGCCATGTTGAGTGCATTAGTGTTGTCATATAGAAGAGGTACACAATCAATGTACACTCCAAAATCCTCCAATTATTGTTTGATTCACAGTAGTTGAGCACATCAGGGGGCTGCAACAACATATTCTGCTTCAGCTGTTGAGAGAGCTACTGAATTTTTCTTCCTTGTACCCCATGAGATTAGACATGATCCTAGGAAATGAGCCATTCTAGATGTGCTCTTCCTGTCCACCAAATAACCTGCATAGTCAGTATCAGCATAACCAACAAGATTAAATTTGTCACCTGAAGGATAATACAGAACCAGGTCTTGTGTTCCCTTAAGATATCTCAGGATCCTTTTAGCAGCCTTGAGATGAGATTCCTTGGGATTTGATTAAAACCTTGCACATAAACCCACATTGAACACAATATCTGGCCTGCTGGCTGTGAGGTAGAGTAGAGATCCGATAATGCCTCGATATATTGTTTGATTTACAGGAGATCCAGATTCGTCCATGTCTAGCTTAGAGGCAGTGGCAATGAGGGTGTCAATGACCTTTGATGCTTCCATATCAAACCTCTTCAAAAGCTTATTGATGTATTTCTGCTGACTAATACATGTTCCCTTCGTGGATTTCTTCACTTGAAGACCCAAGAAAAAATTCAGCTCGCCCATCATGCTCATTTCAAACTCACTTCCCATGAGTTTTGCGAATTCTTCACACAGTGAGTCAGTTGTTACCCCAAAGATGATATCATCCACATATACCTGAACGATGAGCAGGTTCCTTCCTTGTTTCTTCAAGAACAAAGTGTTGTCAATGTTTCCTCTTGTAAATCCGCTTTCTAAGAGGAACTTAGATAACCTCTCATACCAAGCCCGAGGAGCCTGATTTAACCCATACAGTGCTTTATTCAATTTGAACATATTCTCAGGATGTTCCTGACATTCAAAACCTGGAAGTTTCTTAACATAAACTTCTTCCTTGAGAAAACCATTCAGAAATGCACTTTTTACATCCATTTGGAACAAAGTGAATTCCATATGATATGAAAAGGCAATAAGAATTCAAATGGATTCCATACGAGAAACTACGACGAAAGTCTCATCATAGTCAATCCCTTCCTCCTGATTGTAACCTTGGACAACCATCCTTGCCTTGTTCTTTGTTGTGTTTCCATGCTCATCAAGCTTGTGTATGAATACCCACCTGGTCCCTATGATTGTTCTATCTGAGGGTCTAGGTGTCAGGTGCCATACTTTTTTCCTTTAAAATTGATGCATCTCCTTTTGCATAGCTGTGATCCAGTATGCATCCTTTAAGGCTTCTTTCATATTTTTGGGTTCTATTTGAGAGAGGAAGGTTGAAAAGGCAAGAGAATTTTTGGCTTTTGATCTAGTTTGAACTCCTGAATCAAGGGGGTGATTATATTATCGAGAGGATGAGATATTTTGTGTTTCCAATTTGGATTCGGAATCTCATTGGTAGAAGAACTGGGTAAACCTGACTGGTTCCCCTGCACTCCTCGTTCTGCTACCTGTGGAGTGCTTTGAACTGCATCAACAATTCTTTCTTCAGCTTCAGTGGTGGTGATTTAGGTACCTGGTTCCTCTTGAGATGGAGAGGAAGAGGTTGCATTATATTTATTTTTTTCCTTTACTTGGCTCATCATATCTGCTTTTCCATTTGCCATATCAATGATCTCTCCTGGAACTACCAGTGGTTCACTGTCTTGATCATCCTTGTTGCCTTTCTCACCAGATGGAAGTGTCTCATTGAAGATTACATGAACACTTTCCTCCATACATTGAGTCCTTTTATTGTAAACCTTGTAAGCTTTGCTTTGAGAGGAATATCCTAGAAAAATTCCCTCATCACTTTTGGCGTCAAATTTTCCAAGTTGATCCTTTCCATTGTTCAGAACATAGCATTTGCACCCAAATGTTGTTAGGTGAGTCAGCTTGGGCTTCCTTCCATTGAGAAATTCATAGGGAGTTTTGTTCAAAAAGGATCTGATGATGCAGCTATTCACCAAATAGCAAGTAGTATTTATGGCCTCTGCCCAGAAATTTTTGGCTATCCCACTATCAATAAACATTGTTCTAGCCATATCTTCAAGGGTTCTGTTTTTCCTCTATACGACTCCATTTTGCTGTGGGGTTCTTGGAGATGAGAAGTTGTGGGTTATGCCATTTTCGCTGCAGAACCCATCAAACTTGGCATTGTCAAATTCTGTTCCATGGTCAGATCTGATGCAAGCCACTTTCAAATTCCATATTCACTTGGATTTTCTTGACAAAAGCCAGGAACACTTAGAATGTCTCATCCTTTGTTCTGAGAAATAGTGTCCAAGTGAACCTTGAGTACTCATCTACTATCACAAAAATATATCTTTTTCCTCCCCTGCTTGACACTCTCATAGGGCCACATAGATCCATATGAAGGAGTTCAAGTGGCTTTGATGTGCTGACACCTTCTTTGGCTTGAATGAATATTTCACATGCTTTCCTCTAGCACAGGCATCACACACTTTGTGCTCTTTGAATTTTGAATTTGGCAAGCCACGAACCAGGTCCTTTTGTATCAGTTTATTCAGAAGAGAAAAGCTTGCATGTCCCAGCCTTCTGTGCCACAACTCGACATCATCATCAACTGCTTGCAGGAAGCTCATATCACCACTTTGTAAGGACTCAAAATCAGCAACATAGATGTTATTGTATCTTTTAGCCACAAATACCACTTCACAAGTTACCAGACTAGTAATTGTGCATTTCTTTGACAGGAATTCCACTTTGTTTCCTTTATCACATATTTGAGAAACACTCAAGAGACTGTACTTCATACCATTAACATAGTACACACTCTCAATTGAGTGTAAGAGAGACTTTCCAATTTTTCCAACACAAAAAATGTACCCCTTTTTCCTATTTCCAAAGGATACATTCTCTCCTTGCAGGTCTTATAGTGAAAGGAAGTCCATGGTGTTCCCAGTCATGTGCTTAGAGCATCCACTGTCCATGATCCGTTGTTGATTGCTTCCTCTCACTGTTTCCTGCATAAGAGAATCAAGGGTTGGTTAGGTTTAGGAATCCAAACAAGTTTGGGTCCCTTGAATGAGAAAAAGGGTGAATAAGCTCTCTTTTAGTTCATGAAAGTAACATGCGCTTTTTATGAGTGGCACCTGGTCCTTTTTCAGCAAAAAACTTTGTTTTTCTGAAGAGATGACCCCTGGCTTTGCAATTTTCTTTAATATGCCCATTGTTCCCACAGTGGGTGCACAACTAATTATCGGGTACAGTGACATACTTGCTGTGAGGGTTATAAGGAGTTCTTTCCTTTTGGAACCTTATTCCCTGCATGTTTCCACTGTTGTTAACGTACATGGCAGTAACAACATCAGAGGACCAGGTCCACTTTAGGGACTTCTCAAGATCAATTTTTGCTCTTTCCAGATCTGCTTGAAGCTGTCTATTTTTCTAAAGTTCAGTACATAAACTAGTTTTTACAAAATTCAACTCATTTTCAAGCTTTATATGTGCCTCACTTGCAACTTCCTTTCCTTTCTTAGAATTTTCAGGCTTACATTCTGTTTTGAGTACCTCTATTGTTTCCTTCAGGTCTACAATCACTACTAGGAGATCATCTCTTTCTAGCTCTAAGACATCAACTTTCTCCACTAAGTCATTCTTTTCTTTACTAATATCTTCAATGGTTTCTTTTAGGTCAACTACTACTACCATCAAATCATCTCTTTCATGTTCTATACTAGCAATTTTCTCAGTTAGAACCTCCTTTTCATTTTTTAGGTCATCTATATTTTCCTTCAGGCCAACTACACAAACTACCAAGTCATCTCTACTTTGCTCAGCGTCTCCTAACTCTATGGTCAAGGCATCCTAATCGCTCCCAAGACTATGGTAGGCATCAATCAATACATTGGCTAATGATATGAGTTTTTTAAGGGAGTAGGATTTCAGATTTCTCTGAACATCCCTAAAGTTTACCTCATCATTGCCATCTTCTTCATCGTCTGACTGAGCCATCAAGGCAAATATTGAATCATATTCATTTTCTTCACTTTCAACTGCCATCATAGAACTATCACCTGTATCATTTTCTTCTTCAGACTCACTGGAGGAGTCTCCCCATGCTGCAAGGGCTTGCTTCACAACATTGTCAACTGCATTTTTCCTTTTGAAGCATTTTTTCGGAATCGGGTTCCTCTTGGCTGCTTTATCAGAGTTGTGCTTGAAATGTTCTTGCTTTAGGAGAGGGCAGTCCTTGATGAAATGCCCTGGCTTTCCACACTTATGACAAAGGTCATAATTCTTTGGTTTGCTGAAACTACCTCTTTTTGGTATGCCCCCATTCCTTCTGACTATTTTCTGAAACCTTCTGGTCAAGTAAGCCAGGTGTGTAACGACCCGACCAGTCATTTTGAGAATTTAAGCTCCGTTCAGTGGAATAAGGTCATGCACAACTTCGTATTATGTATATCGGCCTGCGTGCATGATCGGGTTCAGTTGCCGGATGATTCAGAGTCGAATTGAAAGAAGGACTATTATTTTGAAAGCTTAAACAGTGAAGTTTTGACCGAAATTTTGACTTTTATGTAAACGGCTTCGGAACGAGTTATGGATGATGTCAGCAGCTTCGTATGGTGATTTTGGGCTAAGGAGCGCGTCCTGAATGTGTTTTCGAGGTATGTGGTAGATCTAGGCTTGGATTGGCAAAATATAGATTTTTGGCGATTTCGGCCGATAAGTGAAATCTTGATATCGGGCTCGGAATGGAATTCCGAGAGTGACTGTAGGTTCGTTGTGTCATTTGTGACCTGTGTGTAAAATTTAGGTCATTCGGACTAGTTTTGACGTGTTTCGGCACCAGTTGTGGATTTTGGAAATTTCATAAGTTCTTAGGCTTGAATCTATGTATATTTGCTAATTTTGAGGTTATTTAATGTGTTTTGGAGGTTTGACTAAGTTTGGACAAGGTATTAGGACTAGTTGGTAAGTTTGGTTGAGGTCCCGGGGGCCTCGGGGATGTTTCAGATGCTCAAAGGGTGATTATTTGAACTTGGAAAACACCTGAACCATTGCTGGTTCTGGTGTCTCACACCTGCGGATGGGGAATCGCAGGTGCGGACACGCAGGTGCGAAGGGGGCCATCACAGATGCGGAATTGGCCTGGGTGAGCCAGGCTCGCAGGTGCGGCAAGAGTACCGCAGATGCGGAGCCGCAGATGCGGCCTAGTGACCGCAGGTGCGGTTCCAGCCCACTTAAGGATTTTTCGCACCTGCGATGTATTTTCCGCAGGTGTGGTCCAAGGGGGCGCAGGTGCGGGATCGCTGGGCAGTTTATACCAAATTCGAGGGCTTGAAATTCATATCTTCTAAAATTAATTTGGAACTCGGGAGTAGGCGATTTTGAGTGGGCTTTGGGGAGAAGATTCATAGGTAAGAATTCCTAACCTTATTTCACTTGTATATCATCTATCTATAGCAAACTTTTCCATGCAATCAATGAATTTGGGTGAAAAATCATGAAAATGGGAAGAAGATTCCCCAAATAGAAATCCGAGAATTTAATGAGATTTTGACGCCGGTTTTCGATGATTCTTGTTCGAGTGGGTTCGTGAGTGAATGGGTGTTGTAAATTTGTAACTTTCACTTGATTCAGAGATGTGGGCCTGGGGGACTTTTTGGGCAATTTTCCTAATTTCGCGTATTAGCTTCGAACTTATTCGCTATTTTGATTCCTTAAAGTGATATTTACATTATGCAATAGAATTGAATAGATTTGGGCCATTAGGAGTCGGATACTCGTGGCAAGAACGTGATTTCAAGTTTGGTCCGAGCGGTTGAGGTAAGTATCTTGCCTAACCTTGTGTGAGGGAACTACCCCTTAGGATTGAGTCTTCTATGTTGATTGTAGCCCGCGTACGTGAGGTGACGAGTGTGTACTCGGACTTATTTGCAACTATTTTGGCCTTTTAGGATTCTTAGGTCCTTATATTCACTGTGTATGAAGTTGTATTTGTTATATCTGAGTTCTGATTGCTAGTTCATCTCTTTCCGCTTAAATTAGAAATTTCTTGCTTAATTTTCCTTTGTTGCTTATTTGATCGTAATTGACTTAACTGAAGACTTTATCTTATCTACCGTCATGCTATATCTTCCTTCATAAACTGCCTATTTGACTAGAATTAGCATAATCTCGCCCTATAATTGTTTAGCAGTGATTGGAATATCTATACGTGGTGTCAAGCATGCCCGTGAGTCGTACATTGTGATTTATATGATTTTTATCTTAAGTGCTACTTAGGTTTAGTTAATTTTTTAGGCGAGATTGGTTATAGTTGTTTCCCTTTGCCGGGATGATTGGTTTCTTATTGGTGACTTGAATATTTTGAATCGTTGCTATATTTGTTTGGTATTCCCTTCGGTGACTACTTCTTATGAGTGAGTTTTTATCATTCTTGTGATTCAAGTCTTTGTATTGATTTGCTCGTCGCACCTTGCATTCAATCTTTTGTTGTTTTTGCGCTTGTTGTGGCAATGTGTGTTGTTCCTGTCGCATTCTAGTCGTTTTCCTCTGTTGGCTGCATTGCATATATAAATTGGGACTACGGACGCATTCTGGGAGCTTTCCCCCTGTACTGCATTGCACTACAGAAGAGATTCCAGGAGCTTTCCCCCTGTACTTCATTGCATATTTAAATTGGGACTATGGATGATATTCCAGGAGCTTTCCCCCTGTACTGCATTGAATATTTAAATTGGGACTACGACGAGATTCCGGGAGTTTTCCCCCTGTACTGCATTACATATTTAAATTGGGAGTACATACGACATTCCGAGAGCTTTCCCCCTATAATGCATTACAAATTCTGAGTTACGGTAGATTTATCTTGAGGAGATTATGATTGAAAGTTTTTTATTGAAAAGTATAGCTTAAAAGGTATTTGCCTTAAAGAAAATTATGTCTGAAGGACTTTTATTTCAAAGGTATATTTGAAAAGCATTTTTCTTGCAGAAAATGATATTAGAATACATTTATTGAGGGAGTGTAATTGAAAATCATGTATTTTGAAAGAACTATGTTTTAAAGATATATATATATATATATATATATATATATATATATATATAT
>ML412756.1:0-21351 GCA_005239525.1 Nicotiana knightiana | reverse complement strand
AATATATATATATATATATATATATATATATGTATATTCGGAGAAAGTATGTTTCAAGGAAAAATTATTTTATCCTATAATGATTATATCTTTAAAGCTTTCAATGTAAACTGTTGTTTAATAGTTTTCACCAATTTATTGGATTTATTGGCTAAGGCCTGATGTGAACAAACCGATGCAGTGCTGAGTTACCAGTGTTTTATTTTGTGGTGGTTTTCGATTTTGGCTCGTATTTCTGTCCATTCTTCTGTGTACTATTATGCTGTTCCGTTGATTAATTTTTGGTAATTCCTTCCGCATTATATTGTCATGTTGTTAATTATATCGCAAAATCTTTAGATAGATATTATGTTCGGTCATTTCTATAGTGATGCCTGTTTAATTTATTAGACCAGTGGTGTCTTGACTAGTCCTCGTCACTACTTTACCGAGGTTAGTCTTGATACTTAATAGGCACCACTGCGGTGTGCTCATACTACACCTCTGTGCATTTTTGTGTGCAGATCCAGGTAATTGTTGTTAGTAGCTGCGCGGTTCATTGCCAAGGAGACTCAAGGTAACCTGCTGCTGCGTTCGCAGGCTTCAGAGTCACCTTCCTGTTTTCATTCAACTCTTCTTACTTATTTCTAAAACAGTTGTATTTAGGAGTTTTAAAAAAATTTCGTAGAGCTTATGACTTGTATTACTAGTTTTGAAAAATTGTAAATTTTGTCAAGATTCTATATCGAAATTGTTGGATTTTCCTTTATTATTGTTGTTATTTAGTAAATGTTAGGCTTACCTAGTCCTTAAGACTAGGTGCAATCATGATACCCAACGGAGGAAGATTTGGGTCGTGACAGTTTGGTATCAGAGCACTAGGTTCATAGGTGCTACGAGTCATAAGCGAGTTTAGTAGAGTCTTGCGGATCGGTACGGTGACGTATGTACTTATATTCGAGAGGCTATGAACTATTAGGCTAACTTCACTTCCTTCATTCCTATCGTGCGAGTTCATTGATCTTGAAGTTTGAAATTATCGTTCCATTCTCTCACCGATGGTGAGGACACGAGCTGCGGTTCCTGATGATGTTACTCCGAAGAAAATTTCACAAATGTCAGAGACAGAGGCCGACGAGGAACACGTACCGCAATTAAGATACCTACCAGAGCAGCCATTGAGGATTCGCCAGTAATTCCAGCTGGGCGACAGGTACTGGTGGTGCCTGTTGCTACCATGGACATTAGGAGATCTGGGCGCAATATTTGAGTATAATTGGTACATTGATTCAGGCGGTTTGATTCTAGTGCACCACCTACTTCACAGATCAGGAGAGGAGTTCAGACTCCCACCGGCTACACTCCAGAGCAGCGAGACCATGTTGGCCAGGTTCCAGTTGTCATGGAAGCACAACATGTGGTTTTAGTTCAGCCCGCGGTTAGGGCGGAAACATCGGAGGAAGAACACCTTGGACTTGAGAGATACAAGAAGTACCACCCTTCTATCTTTCAGTGGATTGGCGACAGATGATGCCCAGGGTTTCCTGGAAGAGTGTCACTATATTTTTTCGTACTTCGGGTATTATGGAAACGAGCGGGGATGTTTTTGTCACGGCTCAGCTCAAAGGAGCAGTTTGTCAGCGATGGCGGGCATATGAGTTGGGGTATCCCGGCCGAGTCAGCTTCACTTGCATGGATTCAGGTTTCAGAGATGTTTGGAGGGGGTTTGCACCCCAGTCCCTTCGGGATGCATCGCGCACGGAGTTTGACCAGTAGCGCCAGGGCACTATGTCAATATTGGAGTATGCCATCAGATTCAGTGATTTGGCCAGGCATGCACCTACCTTAGTCGCTACAGTTAGAGGGTGAGTCCGTAGATTCATTGAAGGGCTCAGGCTTCACTTTTGGTTTAGCATAGCTCGAGAGTTAGAGTCATATGTTTAGTATCAGCAGGTGGTATGGATCGCTCGCCGGTTAGAGGGAAAGTGGGACCGGGAGCGAGAGAACAGACGAGATTAGGAGAGAGAGTCCAGGGAGGAGAGGAGGCCTCGTAGACCGGAGAGATATGCTGGTCCTTATTTTGGAGGCAGGGTGTGACACGGTACAGGTTTTGTGGGTCAGCCAGTTCAGTTTGCATTACTGGCTTTGCATGGGGTTTCAAGTACTCGTGGGTCTCAGAGTACTCGTATCGCACAGTTTCCACATCCACGCCATCATAGAGGTTATTTTGAGTGTGGAGATACCATTCACATGAGAGATTGTCCCACGCTCCGGGCAGATGTGTTACAGTAGGGCATTCAGGTGAGTAGAGGGCGCCCAAGAGGGGGAGGCCCGACCTGTTGATGTGTTTCGTATAGTAGGCTGGAGGCTATTGTGCCAAATGTTATCGTACATGTATGTTTTGATTTGTTACAGAGGGGAACCATTTGTATTTCATTATAGCTCTGCTGGTCGAGACGAGTTCCCTTGTTTGTCGCTTCATTCATGAGTGAGTTTCATGCTTTGCACTCTATCTTCGTGTTTGCTCCTGTTGGGAGATTCTGTGAGTGGTAGCCCATGTCTATCGCTTGTTTCTTTTCATTATTGAGAGATATGAGACTAGTAGTAAAATTCCTTTTGTCTAGTACGGTAGGCTTGATGTGATTCCTGAGTGTAGGTGGTTACGAGTTGTGATTCTTATGCTCCACCGGTGTGGGAGCCAACACGTGTTGTAATTTTGTTGAAGGAAGCGATCTAGTGAAAGTTTCAGTTGGTGGGATATATATCCTATTTGTGATGTAGAGTTGAGGGAGAGACCCTCGTGATCCTTCGTGATTCTATATGTTTGAACCGAGCTGAGTACCGCAGTGGAAATCATACCAGGGTGGGATCCTCGTGATTTGTTCATGTGCTTTAATTCTTTCTTTGTTATATTGTTTTGTAGGTTAGTATTAATAAGGAGTTGTGCCTGTCCGGCTTGTTTGATAGTTTCCTTATGTGTTCCTCTTTTCATATTTAGTCTTTTTCGTTCTGTGCTCCTTGAGGTTTAGCTTGTGGGGTGTGTGCCCGGTGGTATTAGTTGTGGCTTGGTGATTCGGGTGTCAAAGTATGAGGTCCTCGTGTTTCTTGCATTATTACCAGCGTGATGGAGGTTTGAAAAAAAGTTCTATCGGATATGAGGCTAATTGTCAGTGCTGAGTTATTTTCGGACAGCTATTATGATCAGAAGTGTTATTAAAGGCCTATGTGTGGTGTGTTATGTTGTGTGGTCGTACCTTGTGCGTTTAGGCATGATTCGATGTAGTTGGTTGAGACTGATACCGGATATGGATTTAGAATCGGGTCTTGTGAAAATGAAGGGAAGGTGAGAATTTAAGGTCTGAGGCTTATCGGTGTTGGTATAAAGGCAAAATCGCAGTTGATATGGTGTCGTCGGGCTTATGTAGATTGGGGTGACGTGGGATCACCCGCGAGTGTATTTTGGAAGTGTGCATTCAGTGATTTGAAGACTTCGAGTCGAATCTTAGCACGTTCGAGGACGAACGTTTGTTTTAAGAGGGGGAGAATGTAACGACCCGACCAGTCATTTTGAGAATTTAAGCTTCGTTCGGTGGCATAAGGTCCTGAACAGCTTCGTATTATGTATATCCACCTGCGTGTATGGTCGGGTTCAGTTACCGGATGATTCAGAGTCGAATTGGAAGAAGGACTGTTATTTTGGAAGCTTAAATAGTGAAGTTTTGACCGGAATTTTGACTTTTATGTAAATGGCTCCAGAACGAGTTATGGATGATGTCAGTAGCTTCGTATGGTGATTTTTGGCTGAGGAGCGCGTCCGGAAAGTGTTTTCGAGGTCTGTGGTACATTAAGGCTGGGATTGGCGGAAGTTAGATTTTCGGCGAGTTCGGCCGATAGGTGAAATCTTGATATTGGGCTCGGAATGGAATTCCGAGAGTAGATGTAGGTCCGTTGTGTCATTTGTGACCGGTGTGTAAAAATCTAGGTCATTCGGACTAGTTTTGACATGTTTCGGCACCGGTTGTGGATTTTGGAAATTTCATAAGTTCTTAGGCTTGAATCCATGTATATATGGTAATTTTGAGGTTATGTGATGTGTTTTGGAGGCTGTAATAAGTTTGGACAAGGTATTAGGACTGGTTGGTAAGTTTGGTTGAGGTCCTGGGGGCCTCGGGAATGTTTCTGATGCTCAACGGGTCATTTTTGGAACTTGGGATAAAACTGAACCATTGCTGGTTCTGGTGTCTCGCACCTGCTGACGGGGAACCGCAGGTGCAGAGAGGGACATCGCAGATGCGGAACTAAGCCTGGGTTAGCCAGGCTCGCAGGTGCGGCAAGAGTACCGCAGATGCGGAGCCGCAGATGCAGCCCAGTGACCCCAGGTGCGGTTCCAGCCCACTTAAGGTTTTTTCGCACCTGCGATGTATTTTCCGCAGGTACATTCCAAGGGGGCGCAGGTGCAGGATCTCTGGGCAGTTTATACTAAATTCGAGGGATTGAAATTCATATCTTCTAAAAACAATTTGGAGCTCGGGAGTAGGCGATTTTGAGTGGGTTTTGAGGAGAAGATTCATAGGTAACAATTCCTAACCTTATTTTACTTGTATATCATTTATCTATAGCAAATTCTTCCATGCAATCAATTAATTTGGGTGAAAAATCATGAAAATGGGAAGAAGATTCCCTAAATAGAAATCCGAGAATTTAATGAGATTTTGACGTCGGTTTTCGATTCTTGTTCGAGTTGGTTCGTGAGTGAATGGGTGTTGTAAATTTGTAACTTTCACTCGATTCCAAGACGTGGGCCCGGGGGACTTTTTGGACAATTTTCCTAATTTCGTGTATTAGCTTTGGACATATTAGCTATTTTGATTCCTTAAAGTGATATTTACATTATGCAATCGAATTGATAGATTTGGGCCATCTGGAGTAGGATACTCGTGGCAAGAACGTGATTTCAATTTGGTCCAAGCGGTTGAAGTAAGTATCTTGCCTAACCTTGTGTGGGGGAACTACCCCTCTAGGATTGAGTCTTCCATCTTGATTGTAGCCCGCGTACGCAAGGTGACGAGTGCGTACTTGGACTTATTTGCAACTAGGTGGCCATTTAGGATTCTTAGGTCCTTATATTCCCTGTGTATGAAGTTGTATTTGTTATATCTGAGTTCTGATTGCTAGTTCATATCTTTCCGCTTAAATTAGAAATTTCTTGCTTAATTTTCCTTTCTTGCTTATTTGATCGTAACTGACTTAACTGAAGACTTTATCTTTTTTACCGTCGTGCTATATCTTCCTTCATAAACTGCCTATTTGACTAGAATTAGCATAATCTTGCCCTATATTTTTTAGCAGTGATTGGAATATCTCTACGTGGTGACAAGCATGCTTGTGAGTCATACATTGTGATTTATATGATTTTTCCCTTAAGTGCTACTTAGATTTAGTTGATTGTTTAGGCGAGATTGATTATAGTTGTTTCCCTTGCCGGGATGATTGGTTTCTTATTGATGACTTGAATATTGTGAATCGTTGCTATATTTGTTTGCTATTCCCCTCATTATATCGTTTCACTTGTGCTTGGTATTCCCTTCAGTGACTACTTCTTATGAATGAATTTTTACCATTATTGTGATTCAAATCTTTGTATTGATTTGCTCGTCGCACCTTGCATTCTATCCTCAGTTGGCTGCATTGCATATTTAAACTGGGACTACAGACGCATTCCGGGTGCTTTCCCCCTGTACTGCATTGCATATTTAAATTGGGACTACGGACGAGATTCCGGGAGCTTTTCCCCTGTACTGCATTGCATATTTAAATTGGGACTACGGACGAGATTCCGGGAGCTTTCCCTCTGTACTGCATTGCATATTTAAATTGGGACTACATACGACATTCCGGGAGCTTTCCCCCTGTATTTATCGCTTCATTCATGAGTGAGTTTCATGATTTGCACTCTATCTTCGTGTTTGCTCCTGTTGGGAGATTCTATGAGTGGTAGCCCGTGTCTATCGTTTGTTTCTTTTCATTATTGGGAGATATTAGACTAGTAGTAAAATTCCTTTTTCCAGTACGGTAGGCTTGATGTGATTCCTGAGTGTAGTGGTTACGAGCTGTGATTCTTATGCTCCACCGATGTAGGAGTCAACACGTGTTGTAATTTTGTTGAAGGAAGCGATCTAGTGAAAATTTTCAGTTGGTGGGATATATATCCTATTTGTGATGTAGAGTTGAGGGCGAGACCCTCGTGATCCTTCGTGATTCTATATGTTTGAACAGGGCTGAGTACCGCGGTGGAAATCATACCAGGATGGGATCCTCGTGATTTGTTCATGTGCTTTAATTCTTTCCTTGTTATATTGTTTTGTAGGTTAGCATTGATAAAGAGTTGTTCCTGTCGGGCTTGTTTGATAGTTTTCTTATGTGTTCTCGTTTCATATTCAGTCATTTTCGTTCTGTGCTCCTTGAGTTTTAGCTTGCGGGATATGTGCCTGGTGGTATTAGTTGTGGCTTGGTGATTCGGGGGTAAAAGTATGAGGTCCTCATGTTTCTTGCATTATTACCAGCGTGATGGAGGTTTGAAACAGAGTTCTATCAGATATGAGGCTAATTGTCGGTGCTGAGTTATTTTCGGACAACTATTGTTATCAGAAGTGTTATTAAAGGCTTATTTGTGGTGTGTTATGTTGTGCGGTCGTACCTTGTGGGACTAGGCATGATTCGATGTAGCTGGTTGAGACTGATATCGGATATGGATTTAGAGTCGGGTCTTGTGGAAATGAAGGGAAGGTGAGAATTTGAGGTCTGAGGCTTATCAGTGTTGGTAGAAAGGCTAAATCGCAGTTGATATGGTTTTGTCAGGCTTAGGTAGATTGGGGTGACGTGGGATCACCCGCGAGTGTATTTTGGAAGTGTGCATTCAGTGATTTGAAAACTTCGAGGCGAATCTTGGCATATTCGAGGGCGAAAGTTTTTTTTAATAGGGGGAGAATGTAACGACCCGACCGGTCATTTTGAGAATTTAAGCTCCGTTCGGTGGCATAAGGTCCTGAACAACTTCGTATTATGTATATCGACCTGCGTGCATGGTCGGGTTCAGTTACCGGATGATTCAGAGTCGAATTGGAAGAAGGACTGTCGTTTTGGAAGCTTAAATAGTGAAGTTTTGATCGGAATTTTGACTTTTATGTATATAGCTCCGGAACGAGTTATGGATGATGTCAGAAGCTTCATATGGTTATTTTGGGCTGAGGAGCGCGTCCCGGATGTGTTTTCGAGGTCTGTGGTACATTAAGGCATGGATTTTCGAAAGTTAGATTTTCGGCAATTTCAGCTGATAGGTGAAATCTTGATATCAGGCTCGGAATGGAATTTCGAGAGTGGTTGTAGGTCTGTTGTGTCATTTGTGACCTGTGTGTAAAATTTTAGGTCATTCGGACTAGTTTTGACGTGTTTCAGCACGGTTGTGGATTTTGGAAATTTCATAAGTTCTTAGGCTTGAATCCATGTATATTTGGTAATTTCTAGGTTATGTGATGTGTTTTGGAGGCTCGACTAAGTTTGGACAAGGTATTAGGACTGGTTGGTAAGTTTGGCTGAGGTCCCGGGGGCCTCGGGGATGTTTCGGATGCTCAACGGGTGATTTTTGGAACTTGGAAAACAACTGAACCGTTGTTGGTTCTGGTGTCTCGCACCTGCGGACGGGGAACCGCATGTGCGGACACGCAGGTGCGGAGGGGGCCATCGCAAATGCGGAATTGGCCTGGGTCAGCCAGGCTCGCAGGTGCGGCAAAAGTACGCAGATGGGGATCCACAGATGCGGCCCAGTGGCTGCAGGTGTGGTTCCAGCCCACTTAAGGATTTTTCACACCTGCGATGTATTTTCCAAGAGTGTGGGTCCGCAGGTGTGGGATCGCTGGGCGGTTTATACCAAATTCAAGGGCTTGAAATTCATATCTTCTAAAAAAATTTTGGAGCTCGAGAGTAGGCGACTTTGAGTGGGTTTTGAGGAGAAGATTCATAGGTAACAATTCCTAACCTTATTTCACTTGTATATCATTTATCTATAGCATGCAATCAATGAATTTGGGTGAAAAATCATGAAAACGGGAAGAATATTCCCTAAATAGAAATTCGAGAATTTAATGAGATTTTGACGTCGGTTTTCGATGATTCTTGTTCGAGTGGGTTCGTGAGTGAATGGGTGTTGTAAATTTGTAACTTTCACCCGATTCTGAGACGTGGGCTCGGGGGACTTTTTGGGCAATTTTCCTAATTTCGCGCATTAGCTTCAGACTTATTAGCTATTTTGATTCCTTAAAGTGATATTTACATTATGCAATCGAATTGAATAGATTAGGGCCATTCGGAGTCGGATACTCGTGGAAAGAACGCGATTTCAAGTTTGGTCCGAGCGGTTGAGGTAAGTATCTTGCCTAACCTTGTGTGGGGGAACTACCCCTTAGGATTGAGTCTTTTATGTTGATTGTTGCCTGCGTAAGTGAGGTGACGAGTGCGTACTCGGACTTATTTGCAACTAGGTTGGCCTTTTAGGATTCTTAGGTCCTTATATTCCCTGTGTATGAAGTTGTATTTGTTATATCTGAGTTCCGATTGCTAGTTCATCTCTTTCCGCTTAAATTAGAAATTTCTTGCTTAATTTTCCTTTCTTGATTATTTGATCGTAATTGACTTAACTTAAGACTTTATCTTTTTTACCGTCGTGCTATATCTTCCTTCATAAATTTCCTATTTGACTAGAATAAGCATAATCTCGCCCTATAATTTTTTAGCAGTGATTGGAATATCTATACGTGGTGTCAAGCATGCCCGTGAGTCATACATTGTGATTTATATGATTTTGCCATTAAGTGCTACTTAGGTTTAGTTGATTGTTTAGGCGAGATTGGTTATAACTGTTTCCCTTGCCGGGATAAATTGTTTCTTATTGATGACTGGAATATTTTGAATCGTTTCTATATTTGTTTGGTTTTCCCCTCGTTATATCGTTTCATTTGTGCTTGGTATTCCCTTCAGTGACTACTTCTTATGAGTGAGTTTTTACCATTCTTGTGATTCAAGTCTTTGTATTGATTTGCTCGTCGCACCTTGCATTCTGTCTTTTGTTGCTTTTGTGCATGTTGTGGCAACGTGTGTTGTTCCTGTCGCATTCTGCTTGTTTTCCTCAGTTGGTTGCATTGCCTATTTAAATTGGGACTACAGATGCATTCCGGGAGCTTTCCCCCTGTACTGCATTGCATATTTAAATTGGGACTACGAACGAGATTCCGGGAGCTTTCCCCATGTACTGCATTACATATTTAAATTGGGATTACGGACGAGATTCTGAGAGCTTCCCCCCTGTACTGCATTGCATGTTTAAATTGGGACTACGGACGAGATTCCGGGAGCTTTCCCCCTGTACTGCATTGCATATTTAAATTGGGACTACGAACGAGATTCCGGGAGCTTTCCCCCTGTACTGCATGACAAATTCTGAGTTACGGACCGAGTTCCGGTAGATTTATCTTGAGGAAATTATGATCGAAAGATTTTTATTGAAAAGTATAGCTGAAAGGGTATTTGCCTTAAAGAAAACTATGTCTGAAGGACTTTTATTTCAAAGGTATATTTTAAAAGCATTTGTCTTGCAGAAAATGATATTGAAATACATTTATTGGGAGCGTTTATTTGAAAATCATGTATTTTGAAAGAACTATGTTTTAAAGATTTCTCTTTCAAAAAAAAAAAAAAAAAAAAATATATATATATATATATATATGCATGTATATCCGGAGAAAGTATGTTTCAAGGAAAAATAATTCTATCCTGAAATGATTATATTTCTAAAGCTTTCAATGTAAACTGCTGTTTAAAAGTTTTCACCAATTTATTAGATTTATTGGCTAAGGCCTAATGTGAACAAACTGACGCAATGCTGAGTTACCAGTGTTTTATTTGGTGGTGGTTTTCGGTTTTGGCTCGTATTTTTGTCCATTATTCTATGTACTATTATTTTGTTCCGTTGATTAATTTTCGGTAATTACTTCCGCATTATATTGTCATGTTGTTAATTATATATCGTAAAATCTTTAGATAGATATTATGTTCGGTCATTTCTATAGTGATGCTTGTTTAATTTATTAGACCAGTAGTGTCTTGACTAGTCCTCGTCACTACTTTACCGAGGTTAGTCTTGATACTTACTGGGCACTACTGTGGTGTGCTCATACTACACTTTTATGCATTTTTGTGTGCAGATCCAGGTAATTTTTGTTAGAAGATGTGCGGGTCATTGCCGAGGAGACTCAAGGTAACCTGCTGCTGCGTTCGCAGGCTTCGGAGTCACCTACCTGTTTTCATTCAACTGTTCTTACTTATTTCTAAAACAGTTGTATTTAGGAGTTGTAGAAAAATTTGATAGAGCTTATGACTTGTATTACCGGTTTTGGAAAATTGTAAATTTTGTCAAGATTCTATATCGAGACTGTTGGATTTTCCTTTATTATTATTGTTATTTAGTAAATGTTAGGCTTACCTAGTCCCTAAGACTAGATGCCATCACGATACCCAACGGAGGGAGATTTGGGTCGTGACACCAGGTCACTATTCTCTTCACTCGAGTCATTTCCTTCAGCTTTAAGTACCAGGTTCTTTTCCTTATTTGGTTCTCTTCTTTCACTGTCCTTCTTCTTCTTCTTCTTCTTTTTCTTCTTCTTCTTCTTCTTCTTCTTCTTCTTCTTCTTCTTCATTTCATAGGTTTTCAGATTCCGAATTAGCTCATCTATGGTCAGAACCTGCAGATCCTTTGCTTCAGTAATGGCATTCACTTTACCCTCCCAGGAGCTGGGCAAGACGCTAAGAATTTCCCTCACGAGCTTGTTCCTTGGGATGATTTCACCAAGCGAGTGTAACTCGTTTATGATGGAAGTGAATCTTGTTTGCATATCTTGAATGGATTCATCATCCTTCATTCTAAAAAGCTCATACTCGATGGTGAGCATGTTAATCTTAGACTACTTTACTTGAGTGGTTCCTTCATGTGTTGTTTTCAGAGCTTCCCATATCTCCTTGGCGGATTGACAGGCTGAGATCCTATTATATTCATCAGGTCCTATGCCGCACACTAAAATCTTCTTGGCGCGAAAGTTTTTCTCTACAACTTTCCTATCGGTGTCATTTTACTCTTTCTTGGTTTTTGGCACCGTTACAACTGTTTCTCCTACCTTATTTGTTGGGACGTATGGACCATCGCAAATAACATCCCATAACTCGGAGTCTTCTGCCATTATGAATTCATGCATTCGAGTTTTCCACCACCCATAGTATTGGCCGTTGAATCTTGGGGGCCTGTAAGTTGATTTTCCTTCCTCGAAGTTTGGTGGAGCAACCATAGTGAGGATCCTCTCTAGGTGTTAACCTTTTAGAAAGAACCCGCTCTGATACCAATTGATAGAATGTATGAGTCCAACAAACTATATAGTAACTTGGTCCTATAGCAGTTTCCACAGAACTAGCTAATGCACCAGTAAGTAAATGACACAAGGGATTTTACGTGAAAAAATCCCTGCTCAAAGGGATCAGTACACTGGTCGGATTTCAACTTCACTATTGAGCAAGCTTTAGATTACAACCTATTGCAACCTAGGAATTAAACACTTAATCCCTCGCTAACTTGTAATACACCTATTACAAGCCACTTTGCAATTCACCTATTACAAAGATTTCAACTCACGACTAACTCCAGTCACGACACAAACACTAAGGGTTTATGATTTTCAGAGGTTCCTAATTAAAGCTTCTAATAAGCAAGGTAAGAATTACAATGAAGAACAAATACAAAGATACAATTCAACTAAGGACATACAAGAGACTTGTTGTAGGAACTGGTCCGTAGTATTGTTGTACTTTGTTCTTGATGCTCTTGTGACTTCAATGCTTGATTATCAGATCTGGAGTGCTTGAGTTCATTCACAAGAGATCAAGTGATGTTTTGTTGTAATGCTTCTTGTTAATACCCTTTGGATGACATCACATTGATGATGTAAACACTTGGTTGATACAAATCCCTTCCCAATGGGAAGTGACTGTTGCACTGTTTCTGTATTGTAGCATGTACAGTGCAGGTAGTCACTTTCCAGCTGTAGAGTTGACTTCGTACTGTTGTCAGAAAAACCCAGAGGGATCAGGTCCCTGAGTTGATTCTTTTATGTCTGAAGTCATACAACTCACATTAGCTAGAGTCCGTTGATAGAGATATATACCAAATGTGCATCAGATCCTTTATCTGGTTCTTGACAATAAGTTTGTTGGATCATCAAAACATAAATCTAAGATACTTTAAACCCATCAGTGAAGCATAGGATCGGGCTGCCATCAGAGGGCGAAATAGTATCAATTCCGGGCACTGGGATTTTGCTCATGTTCTTATATGACATTGGACTGAAAGAATGGCGAATAGTTGAGATACACGAAATTTGTGATCGAGAATTCCTTGTGAAGAGTCGGATAAGTGTGCTAAATCTTGTGGAGAGTATTTGGTCCTTGAGATAACATCTTGTACGCCTTTGTTTAATTGCATTCTTCAATTATACATCTTTTCTTCCTAATGATTTGCTTGTGATGCTTAGCCATATCGAGCCCATCTTCTTGTCATCAAATTAATTGCTAAAGATATAGTTTTTTCTACTTAAACATCATATATATCACCATCCTAAGCTTTCTTATTGCATATTTTTCTTGGGGATCGGGGTTCTTTTGATTGGAAGAGGGGGAATTAGGTGAGGGGGGAGAATATTCACTTCTTGGGCTAAGCGGTGCCACTAATAATTTGTTCATTTCTTTAAATATTGACATAGCTTATGAAAAATTTTGTGTACGCCAATGCGAGTTCTAGCATATGTAGGATAAACAATCCTCCTTTTGTAAGTTGTCATATATTGGGGAACTTGCTTGAATTATTATTAACAGTATGTACTTTTAATTAAGACTGTACAGTATAGGTGGTTGATGGATATATTTATTCACTCAGCTATTACCCAAAGATCTAGACAAATATGCTGGACAAAAAACAATTGAGAATCATAGACTTAAAGTCTTTGCAGTAGCTATGCCAATGAACCTAATATATCAAGAAGATCCTAAGTTCTTTAATTTAAAGGAGAAAAAGTAGTATTTCTGAAATTGAACGTGGCATTCACCCATGTAGCCTACAACAATAAAGACAGATTTGACTAATAATACTGATTAAACAGAAAGTTGGTAACCTCTTAATATTGTACTAACATTCAATAACATAGAGAAAAACATTACTAGTATTGAATCCTAAGTAATTAAACACACAGGATAACACTATGAAACTGGACATAGCAAGAACTGATCAAAGTGACTTTGAATGAAATGATGAACTTGTCAAGCTCTGGGCTTGAGTCGACCCTCATTGGCTAACTTGAACAGTTGTGCCTGAGCTGCTGCAGATTTGTCTGAACTGAGTGCTGTAACAAAACTATTCTTGACTTGGTCTGTGGTGTAGGTGAACCTCCTGCTAACCATGGAGTTTAATAAAGAAGCTGTTCCTTCTCTGTAGAGCTCCCCTAAGCCGTCTGGGCGAGTGTTTGAAAGTGCCTGCAGCAAGTTCATGTTTGCCCCCAAAGCTGGAACACCAGCCACACCAAATGCATGGCCTACACTTCCCCACCAGCCGAGTAAGCCCCATATCAGTGTTGGGTGAGTCCTCCAGTAACTGCAATTCACAAAATATTATGTTAGGAAATGTCACTCATATTGTAGTTAAAAGTGTAAAGTTGGTTGCAAAGTTGGTACTGCTCTGTTCCATTTTATGTGATGCCCTTTTTTTAGTCACTTCTAGAAAGAATCACACCTTTGTATATCTGAAAACTTTAAAATCTTAAGCTTATTAGTTTACCCTTAATGACATGTTATAGTTATAGAAATGTCATGACATGTTTCAACAAGTTCTCAAGATACTTCAGGGTATTTGTTAGAAAATTTTAAAATACTGTCATATAAAATGAAACTGAGAGAATAATTTTCGGTTGACTTACTCGCATGTAAAAGGTGGTGAGTTGGGGTCAATTGGAAAGACGCCCGGAGCACTTGGAGTGCCTGGATCAATGATAGGAGTAGTTGGTGGTGTTTCGATGATAGGTGTAGAAGGGGTAGTGGGTGTAATACTAGGGGTACTAGGTGTAGGAATACTTGGAGGACTTCCACCATAGTAACCACCTCCGGGAGTGCTTGGAGTGCCGGGGTCAATGGTAGGAGGTGTAGGTGGGGTTACAATAGTAGGTGTGGAGGGGGTAGATGGTGTACTGGGGGTACTAGGTGTAGGCGTTGGTGTACTGGGGGTACTAGGTGTAGGTGTAGGAGTACTTGGAGGGCTTCCACCATGAGATGGAGGGGAGGGATAGTAACCACCACCTCCATGGCCTCCTGAAGGAGGCGATGGAGTAGGGTTGTGGTGATGCCCACCACTAGGGGTGGGGTTACCACAGTTTGCGCGTGCAGGCGGTGTTCCTCCGTGGCTACCGCTTCCATGCGACGGCGTTCCATGAGAAGGTGATGTTCCATGGCCACCACCTGAATGTGATGGAGATGTGTGAGAACCTGTTAATCATAAAAATATGCTGAGTGTAAAATGGAATATATAAAGGAGAGTTATATATATACACTTGACAATAACATAAGGAGTTTTTGCACTTATCTTAACCTATCGTAACAAGAAATTTGTCTTATTTTCATGTATGTAACTATAGTTATCTTTTACGTGATCTTACACTGTAGTATATAGAAGTTAAACTCTAGTTAAAACCATTCAAAATAATCTTTGAATAAATGCTCATGTTCCAAATTTGGGAAGACTTGGAAAAGATGTTGGTTTAGCAAACATATTCTATTATGTACATCTGTGTTGGTTTCTTGTTTAGCTATCTTGCCTTTTATAATATGTGCTACTACTAGCAAATCAGCCCATTTTAGGTTCATAAAGTAGTTAAAGAAAACATATTAGCTTTTGTCAGCTAAACTTTAAAATAGCCAGTAACAAGAAGACTATGAAACTATATAGGATAAATTAAGAAGAATCACCTAATCTCTTAAACTTAAAACAGGCAGCGGATATATCATATATGTATAATATGTATATAATTGTATATAATCTATGTATAGCGACTAGAAAAAGTAAACAGTAAATCTGCGCGGCTATTTAAATTAAAGATGTGAGAGGAAACCTGTTGGGGGACTTCCAGCATTTGGATCAGGAGAGTAATAAGTCTTTTGTTCTTCAAAAGAAGCAGTAGACATGACAGGAATGACCAAATTCTGTGCAAGCAATGCAGCAAAGGTAGCCCACAGAATTAGAGAAGTCAGCTTTCTTCTTCCCTCCTTCCCCATCTTTGTTTGCTTTCAAAGGAGAATGACAGAGAGAAAAAAAAGAAAAGAAAAGAGAGAAGGTGAAAGAGTTAAGTGATGGGAATTGACAAAAGAAAGGAGCTGGATATATATAAAGAGAAATGACATATAGAAGTTAATATAAGCAGGTAAAAGAGTATGTGGTTAGTTGTGTACGCTGCAGGTGCATTTAAATTGTCATTTAAATCTCACAGTGCTGTACATGGAGAGTATACTCCATAGCTCTACACATATATATATATCCAAGTATAATTAAGTATTTACCCTGACAAATCAAAATATGTTCCATGTCTTCAGTTATGGAATTATGGAAAATCATATGATAAATTGCTTGCAATATTTCATTGATATGTTGGTATATAGTATGTGCCCATGTTAGACGCACTACTTATGAATGTGGCTACTAAGTCAGCGTCCAGAAGAATAATGTCTTAAGAAAAAAAAGTTAGATCTGCTCTTTCCCCGTGAAAAAAAAGTAGTTATATTATATGAACTATCAACGTATCAATGTATAGTTTAACCTCTACTATCAGGTTAGTTATTAATTATTAGATTTATATGTAATTATTTTATAAGCGACCTAATATTTGTAATATATTTCTAGATTGTCAATTATTTTCTTGTTGGATTGTATAGTTGGATTCTTTATTCACAGATATGCTTACTCTATAAGGAGCTAGTTTACTAAATGGCCGCTCAAAAATGGTCAAATGGGACAAGAGGGTTGTTCAAACGGTCAGTACCCTCACCTACAACCCTGGTTCCTGTGTTCGAGTCATCGAAGGAATAATAGCTCCAAAAAAAAAAGAAATCAAAGAGGAATCAAAGGGGAGGGTCACTTCCTCCCTTCTAATTTTTTTTTTTTTTGTTTCTTCTCGTGTAAAATGTGATGAAAGATTTCTCGTCTTTTTCATTTCAATAAAGAAATTACTAGCATTTTTGGTATTTCTGAAACACTTTCTTTTAGACCTATTCAAAAGTTCACAACCTTATTTATGTAATGAAAGTTTCAACTCTCAATAATAATAATGGCAAGTGTGAAGATGCCTCTTTCTATATCGATTTCAGAATGTTAAATATTGCACGAATTAACATTTGTATATTAGTCAGTGGTGCACGTAGAATTTTGCATGCGCGGTGTCGACTAATTATTATCACAATTCTACTTGTATGTGAGTGTAAGTTTGTAGTTGTAGTCTTGTAAAGGCTCTAATACTTTACTTCTTGTCCTAAATTCACGTTTATTTTGCATTATATCTCCAGGGGTATGAATCTATAATTATACATGTACATTCTTTTTTAAATACTATTATCTACTATCCTCCACAAACCCCACGGTGTGGGATAATACTGAATATGTTGTTGTTGTATCTATCGATATATTAAGTGAATATTTTCAGCATGTTCTCCTCCACGGGATCCAGGGTCAAATCCTTTTTTCTTGCAGTTGCGCTGGTTTTTTTCACTCAAATGGCCGTACTTAGAGTTGATGAGAGCATGACATAAAATGCTCTTATACACAAGATGCTTGAAATCAGTCGTAAATCTAAGCAAATGGTTATAATGAAGGTTGTTACAGCTGTTAAATGGATGTTTAAAACTATCATTATACTGCTGCCGACAGTAGATGTGTTTATAATTCAATATTAGTAGTCGTTAAAATTAACACATTTCTGTTTGATATTTAAGAATCTGCACACTGATACAAGAAGTTCAGCAAAAAAGTGACACTTGGGAAGCATGGTACAGTATAAACAATAGTAGCCATGAAATATGAGGCATAATTGCCCTGACAGACAACTAGGTGAAGCAGCATATGGTCAATTGCAGAAGTAGTAAATGAGACAGCACAACTATCGTCCCTACATTGGCGTTTCGACCTTTCAAATTTCCTTTTCTATGCGGCGAAGCAAGAATTTTCACTAAAATAAATTTAAACATAAAAAAGTAAACATACTAACAAAAAAAACACTGTTAAGAGGTTTCAACATCTCCTATTTTACATGAAAAAAGATAATTTCAAGAAAATACCCCCCCCCCCCCCACCCCCGTGTTAATGTTGTGTTTAATAGTCTGTTTGGCCAAGGTTCTAAAATCAGCTTATTTTGAGAAGTTTTTTTTGATAAACAGTTTGTGTTTGACTAATTAATTTGAAAAACACTTTTGAACAGTAATTAGTGTTTGACCAAGCTTTTGAAAAACTGCTTCTAAGTGTATTTTTCTCAAAAGTGCTTCTCAGAAAAGTGCTTTTGGAAAAAAACTACTTTTTTCTGCTTCTCAAAAACGGCTTCTACTTCTCTTCAAAAACACTTTTTTTTCCTTCCAAAAACTTGGTCAAACATCTCAATTTTTGGCCAAAAGTACTTTTGGCAAAAAAAAAAAGAAGCACTTTTGGCCCAAAAAAATGCTTGGCCAAACACGCTATAAGACACCTTTGATTGTTCGCTTGGGTATCGAGAAAAAATTGGTTTACCTTCAAATCCAATGGTGGTTGGAGTACCACTATACTAGCTAGCTAGGTTTATAAGGATGTTGCAGCCTACTTTGTAAGGATGTACACTCATGTACATGAGTATCTCTACTCAACCTTTAGCAGTATATAGGGGAAGAAATGAAATCAGAGGCGGATCCTATATATATGACGCCAAGCGATATCACAGGACATTGCTTCCCCAAAAACTTTTACTAAATATATGATATATAAATAATAAATAAAATAAAAATATTGGACATAAATACAAAAATTGACTTTGTCACTATAGGTATTTATTCATTTGTTCACTTTTTCAAATGTTGACGCCATTTATGAAAATTTATATGCACGCCTCTAAGTATTACCTACAACTAGCTACAACACCGAATTAGAAGGATGGGTCGGTTCGCTTAGTTTATGGTTAACTCGAATAAGTCTTTCATTCACAAAGCAAATAAGTTCGATTTAAGTTCATATATATATAAGTTACAAAACAAAATTGTGAAAGAGCGTCTCCAATGAATTTTTTGCTTAAAAAATAGTTGAATACTACGTATTCTTTGTTTGACTGGATTAATTTACCTTTATCATTCTTGGGTTATTTTTTACATGTTTGTCGAGTTATATGATAATATGTTTAAAGCAAAATCTTCAACGTTCAAACCTATAATAATCAACTCAAAACGATTATTAATCAAGTTATTTTTTCAAAAGTCAATTGAAAAGACAATTCCAATAATACTCTAATATTTAAATTAATATTGTGTCATAAAAAAAAGAGACATTATATGCCTAACTTGGAAAAGTTGTTCATGAAGTAAGTATAATAATAAAAAGTAGAACAATATAAAAATTATACAAAAGTTTAAAAAAATAAAGAAGAAGAGAGAAACTTAGCAAATAAAAGGAAGAAAAAAGAGGAAAAGAAAAAGAAGAAAAAAAGGAAAAAGAGGTGAGGCCCTAGGGCCCAACTGAAAATAAAGGAAAACAAGGAAAAAATTGAGAGAAACAAGGAAAATCGATCTCGCATTACTGAGGTCACAATGACAGCCTTCAGAAGGGACGCTGAACCACTGGCACCCACATCGACTTTGTTAATTCTGGGTGCCATTGCTTTAGTATATCCATTTTTTCACATATATATTAGATACATAGTGAAATTTTTAGCGAAGCGAGCACGTGGCGTGGCACCCCAACCTCATAAGGTAGATCCGCCCCTAAATGAAACCAACATTATATGAAGGGTCCCTTATATGAATAACATTTAACAACTACTCCTTCCCTTCACTTTTCGTTGTCCATTATAGATTATACTCCCTCCGTCTCATATTATGTGTCGCGTTTCTCTTTTACATGTCCCTTAAGAAATATTAATTAGGAAAGGAATTAGACTATTCTACCCTTATTTATGTCTTAAAATATAATCTCTTCATTAGATATTTATTCTATTTATGTGTTGTATCTATATTCAAGAACAATTATTACTAAAAGGAAAAAAAAAGTCAATTTTGTCTTCAACTTCTAAAATAATAAATAATTTGAGATAACTATTTTTAGTAATCATTTTTTTTTTTTTTGGCAAATCCACTAGGCAGGAGCCTAGGGCTAGTTTTATTAATACTAAAAAGCTAAAAAGTACCACATAGGAAGAGTACAAATAAGGGGGACAATAGCACCAGTAGTGTTGCCTCTATGCCTTGGCTACATAATCACTCATCTGCGCCTCACAATGCCCTTATGGCAGCCTCATGTAGAGGAATCATGGTGTAGATGCCGGCAAAGTCTCACGAGGGCATATAATCTCATAGCCATTTGGATATCTTTCCAAAGGCATAGGGCTAGAGCAACACAAACTGGGCTAAACCTTACCTTACTAATCCTATTGAGGCAAATAAAAAGCCTCACCTACTAGCATGCATGTAGAAAGAAAGAACTAGCTAGAACTAGATATT
The DNA here is from genome assembly GCA_005239525.1 of Nicotiana knightiana. Lineage (NCBI taxonomy): Eukaryota > Viridiplantae > Streptophyta > Magnoliopsida > Solanales > Solanaceae > Nicotiana > Nicotiana knightiana. Next base: position 1,521 of record ML412756.1, on the reverse strand, counting down.
CTATGATGATCACAGAGTTTATAACATACTCTGTGATGATATTACATAGAACTATACTAATGTGATGGTATAATAAGAAAATGTAGGAGAAACAATACTGCTCCCTCTTCTCTAATGTTGTGAAATCTTTAATTTGTAGACTCTTGAAGTCTTCATCATCCCTTTTCAAAATGTCTTCAAAATTCATGCTTTTTTCTTTGAACGATTGGTCTTTGTAGATGTGGTTTGGCTGGCCTGCTTTTGTTTAGCAACTCTCATCGGAAGTCGCCTAATGATTGCTTCCTCGTTCACTCTACCATCCCAGCTCTTCTTCCTTGTATGATTTTTCCTGTTTTGTCCACTATGCGTAGGTGATAAATCACCTTTCTTTGCTGCCTCTTGCCTCCATTTTTGAAGAATTTCATCTTCCTCTCCATCTTCATATATGTCTTTTCCCACGTTACCTGAATTTGGCCTATTTTGGAATGTGTCTTGTGCAATTAGCACGTTTTCATTGTGTTTAATTACCAACGCTGCCTTATTTTGACTGTGTTGTGTGCCTTGCTGCTTATTGTTCGTCTTGTTCACACGACCAGTACTATCCACCTGCTTTGTATTGATAGATTTTAGGGGCTTATAACTTACCAGAGCATCAAGTAGGTTTTTATCCTCCAATGTGATCCCAGGTGTTGTACTAGCATGTTGTTGCTGTCCTCGAGTTACTGGAGTCACTGCTGCTCCTGTAGTGATTGCAAACTGTTGTTGTTGTCCGGTTTTGCTTACTACACCTGATGTATTACTAGGGATGAAGGCAGGTGCATTGGAGTTAAGTTTGATTGGAGTTGCACTAGCATCTTCCCTTGGTAGCGATAGTGAACCATATAAGTGCATNTCCCTTAGAGAGCATTAGTTGCCCAGATTCCACACCATGTTCACCACACGATTCCATGGTTTGTGTAGGAACTTCAAACACAAATTTGTTCAAAGTCACAATTAGTTGTTTAACCATATTAGTGTGTGTTACCATATTGGTGTGCGTTGCCATTGCTGCCTGGGCCTCTTTAATAATCTGTTCCATACGTGGGCTGGAGAATTGCAAGGTTGGAGTTGACGAGCTATGTGCGAGTTGTCCTGTATCTCCACGCATCAGTTCCAACTTCGTACCAAGCTGAAACGATTGCCTCAAATTTCCATCATGCTCCTTGACAAATTCTGTTGCTCCCAAAATTTTTGTAACAGCTGCTGTAGAAAGATTTGCCCCAGCTGAAACGATTGCAGCAACAGACTTTTCTGCTGCGACTGAAGCAGACTTATCAGCTGCATCGACCAAATTTTGCTGCTCTAAATTAGCTGCACTCTTAACACCTTTGCGCACCCTACTTCCATCACCAGCAACTGTTTGTGTCTCATCAGCCATCTGTTGCTCCTCATTGACATGCTCACCCTCATTCACCAAAGCATCAAAAGAGTTTAAAACTTCAATAGCCTTTGATGGTAGAATCAGATTTTGAAGACTTGGAGTTTGCTTCTTGCTAGGTGATT